>CAKOAT010282821.1:12737-23884 GCA_932364175.1 Eruca vesicaria subsp. sativa | reverse complement strand
GTAACAGTTGTCGATTCTTATTCAATAAAAGCTTTCTTACGATTTCTTATCTTTTTATTCTTGTTGTTCATCCATATTCCTTTAAACTCGTTTGTTTTAGTGATTTCCGCAGAGATCCAGGACCTCGGGAAAATTAGGGTTTCGCCCTAAGTTTCCATATTTGACGGAAAATCGACAGTGTGGATTTCGGTTCCCACAGCAGCCCGAGTGATATACCATGATTTTGACCCACTTTTAGCCATGGTATTGATATTTTTTTATAAGTTATATATATGTTTTGGAGTCTATTAGGTATGTTTTCAAGTTTAGGAGCCTTTTGGAGTAAAGTGATGATTTAGGTGCCCTTATGGAGCTTAAAGGAGAGTTTTTCGAGATGACTATGAAGATCAGACAACAATGATACATATCGATCGATACACACCCTGTGTCATCGATCGATGACGCTTCCATAGAAGATGAAGTCGAGATACTCCATCGATCGATGTACACCATGTACCATCGATCGATATGAAGCGTGGAGAACAAGTCCGACTTGGCCGACGTGAAGCCCAAGTCTTCCCAATATTACAATAATGCCCCTGATGAGTTTTTAACCTAATGGAACTCATATTTATAGTTCTTGCCTATGTGTTTCGCAAAGTGTGCTTTCATGTTTGGATGTTTTTGAATCCTCTTAAGTTCTTTTGTTCTTTTGATACTATTCTATACTTAGCAATAAAGTATTCTTTTCATCTTAATTCTCAAAGGTTATAGAATTCTAGATTTAGAAGAAACACACAAAGAGATTTGTTGTTCCAAGAACCAAAAGTTTAATCTTCTAATCTAATGAGTTTCTATTATTACCTTTTTGTTATGAATCTCTTAGCTATGTCTGAGTAGATTCCTTCGTTAGATTTAGGGTTCAAATAGTTATGAGGAATTAGCCCCGACTATGGAATGTTGAGTTGTTTATATTCATTATCCAAATGAACCCTAATGCTTACTCTAGAGTAGCTACCTAGAGTATGATCATGGATGTGATTTAACTTGTTAATCATTGTCCTGAAATCATTTGGCATAAGCTTAGATCATCTAGGGATGTGCGAGAGCCGGTCTATGATCTTGGTGAACACAGTTCCGATTCGATCTAATGCTATATTAATCGATACTCCTATAGAGTTATCGATCGACGGCAACCCATATCGTCCGATATCGCTGTCAAAACATCGGTCGATATTGCCGGCAATCAGATCAATGGATGAGTCTATTTAGCGACTGCTATTAAATCTGTCTAAAAAATAGAAGTTCTTATATATCTTGCAAGCAATTCACTAAAACATCTCTAGCATTATAATCCTGATTATCTGAATAGCAACCTTGAACCTCACTACTTTCTTTTATTGTTTTAAACCAAAACCTATTCTCTTGAGCAACTTACCATTGCTCACAAACTGTAATTTACTATTTCAACTTAATCAACCTACAATAATCACTTAGGATTACATCTATTGTGTTCCTTAGTTCCATGTGGATTCGATCCCTAAGTACTACAACTGAACCTCTTATTTGAGAGAGTAATTCACTTCTTAGGGTTAAACATTTGAGTGATTTCACCGGGCCCTACCAGCTGGTCTAGCAGCCCGAGCCCTACCAGCTGGTCTAGCAGCCCGAGTTCTATCAGTTGCTCTAACAGTCCGAGATCCGCTAGTCGGTCTAACTATCCGAACCCCATCAACTTGTCTCGGCCGCGGATCGCCGAGCAAATCAGCAGCCATATTACCATCGTCTTCACCTTTGAACTCCCTCTCCGAGTCGATGACTAAAAGTCTCTGAGCTAAGTCAAGACCGGCTGAATCCCTTAATGCCTCCCGGTGTTCCAAGCTGAAATCATCTAGCGGTTCGCTGGTCGTCTCATCTCGAACAGGATCCGTGCAGTAGCAATCTGTTTCCCTTTTTCTTCTCGCGTTAGCCTCTTTCTGGGACACATCACTACCGGTGGTACGTCTATATTCTACAGCTATCTAGCGAGAGAAAATAGAGAGAAGGGCGAGAATGAGGAGGAGAAAAATGGAGAGCATATATATAGAGGAGAAGCGCGACTCTTGTGGGAACCAAAATTCACCTATTGTCTATGAATCGTAAATAAGGAAACTTTGAGTAAACCCTAGGTTTCCAGAGGACCCGGCTATCTGCAGAACCGCACAACGATAATTAAGAAAACGATGAACTTAAAATTAAAGTGAGAAAGAACGAGATTAAAAGCAAGAAGGTCTTTATTCCGAATCTGCGTAAGAACTGTTACAACGAGAGTGGCCTTAGGTGCGTGAGCCGTTAGCGAAATCTCTAACTCTAGAAGTCTAAGACCGAAAAACCCTAGTTGAGACGCAGCTCGATAACAGAAAACAGAAATGTTCCTAAATGCTAAGTTTGGTGGTGAAAGCTCTGAAAATTGTGTCCATGCTTCTGCCCTATGCCGCTTGCTTATATACTCCTCTCCTAGGCGGTTTTAGTCCTTCCATTTCGCCCAAATTCGAGTTTATCGAAAATCTTCCATTTATCTCGATCCTTTCTTTTATCCCGCGGAAATCTTCTATTTATCTTCAAACATGCTATTTATCTTCAAACTTGACATTTATCTTCCTTCTGCGAGTAAACCGTCAAAACGTTATCGTATCTTTGGGTTAGATCTCGTTAAGATCGCATGATTGACTTTTATCGCGTTTTAGGACATTTCGGGCCGTTTGGCGATAAATCCGTTTTGCGACTTTGTACGAGATCGTTTCCTGATCCGATGCCGTTTTTAGTAAATTCCCTGAGTTAATCGTAAAGCTTAGCTACGTTCATTTCTCGGTCAATCGTGACGTGACTAGCTCGCGTTTTATGGCGGTTTCGGTTTTTCGCGGTTTTGCGCTTAACTCGGACGATCGTGTAATCGACGTTTGTTTGGTTTCCTCGAGATAACGATCTTCCGAGTTTTCCGCGGATTTCCTTTGTTCAGAAATCTCTTTTGGATTTATAAAACGATTTCTCGAGTTTTATAAAACGATTCTTCAAGTTTTATAATACGATTCTCCGAGTCTTATAAAATGATTTCTCGAGTTTTATAAAACGATTCTTCGAGTTTTATAAAATGATTCTTCGAGTTTTATAAAACGATTTTTCGAGTTTTATAAAACGATTTCTCGAGTTTTATAAAACGATTCTTCGAGTTTTATAAAACGATTCTTTGAGTTTTATAAAACAATTCTTCGAGTTTTATAAAACGATTTCTCGAGTTTTATAAAACGATTCTTTGAGTTTTATAAAATGATTTCTTTTATCTTTTTGCGGGGAGTTTTGGCTATTGATTCCGTCGTACCGATTTTGACCCCAACAGTTAGCCCCCCAACTCGTAAGAATCGTGGAGTTCTTGGGAGCGGATTGAACTTGTTTGGCGAGTTTGGTAGAATTAGGCGGAACTTTAATTGCCAAAAGTCCAAAGGTGAATAGTAGAAGCGGTCGAGTTTCACCTCCCACTTGCCGGGGAGAGCGACAAGGCTGCGCCTGATGGCTTTTTTACGTGCTACAATTCATTTTGCAGCAATGCCATTTATGGTTTCCGATCCCCGAGATCATCGTTCGATATCTTCATAGGCTTGGATGATCGATTAGTCAGTTTACTCCCCTAGGCCTAAAACAACTCGTTGGTCTCTTGACGTTGAGCTACAGAGAAGACGCAGAGGATCACTTTATACCCTCGTGGAGAAATCGTTACTGGTTGTTCATCGAACTCTTCTACTTGGAAGAAAAATTTCTTCTATGTTCGTATTGACAGCGCGTCAGTCGAGGAGTATTGCATCCCGTTTTTCACGACCGTGTGGGGTCGAAGAGGTATGTGATTCGATTTCATACGAATTTCCTCCTTTTTACTTATTCGTTTTTGTTTTCCGTAGAGACCAACCCTTTACCTCCGCATCCGGGGGATCTCCGGAGTATCACTGCCTCACTCAAACGCGGTGAAGTCGTCTGGGGCAGTTTCTCTCCACAGCGTGTCCGCCAGGCGGTTGCTCTTTTCCGATCTCAGCTTTTCGCGGATTCTCCGATTCATGAAGACGATCCGTTAATAGGAGAATTTATTCCGTACGTTCCCTCAACGAGGAGGGGTAAGTCGAGATCTCGAGGGGATAAACATTAGGTTGTTGAAGATGACGAACCTGAACGCACGGCCTCTCCCGACAATATTCTCAAGGACTTCCTTGACAGCCAAGCGGAAGAAGGTGTTTGGGCGAATGCGGGCGGATCGTCGACCTCCAACTTTCCGGGCGTTGATCCTGACCAAGTTACGGAGTTTACTAGAGGGTCTCAACAAGCTAATGAGGTTCGTGTGTTTATATTTTTCGCGCGATTTTATTATCGGACGATTCCGCTTATTTCTTTTCTTTGGCAGGGTTTCTTGGTAATGAGCTGGGCCCTAGATAGACCGTGGTGCTGAAGCTCGTCTTCCCGAGTTTTTAGCGGATATGGCCGAAAAAGAAGTTGCTCACCTTCGGGCGGTGGTTGAGGCTAACCAAGCCGAAGAAATGGTTGAGAGGGAGATAGCTTGCGTGAGGGATGAGTGTGCAGTTAGCTCTCAACGTGCCAGGGAGGTTTCTGACCAAAGAATTTGTCATGCTCGTCGTGCAGGTAAAAGAGAGGTTTATGAGGAAAGGAAAGCCCGACGTGAGATATTCGAAACTGGTTATTCGAACGATGAAGTTGCTCAACGGGCGAATGGTGATTATCGTGAATGCCGTGGCGTTGTTCATGGGTTGTCTCTTACCCAGAATGAAGGGTATTCATATGTAAAAGAATATTCCACGCGGAGGGGGCACTTGGATCAGAAGAAAAACAGGCAATCCGAACTTTTTGATCTTAGGGCACGCATGTGGGAACAGTGGAACCCCATCGTGGTGTCGCCGGATTCGGTCGAAGTCGGACCTGAGATTCCGGATGCGGACGGCGAAGTTGACCAAACGTGGTTTGATGCTAACATTGGCCAGGGTTCGGCGTCTGCGCTTGATGATGTGTGATGTTATTGCTTTTATGATTTCGTTGTTGTTTTTCCGGGACTGGCCGTTGGTGGCTTTGAATCCCTACCGCTGGGCGGTGTGTATTTGAAGATTTTCTAATAAGAAATATTTTCTAAGTATGAAATTTTCGTTTCGTTTTAGATGTAGAGGGAAGAATAAGAGTTGTCGTCTCGCATCTAACTCTTGGTGTAAATCGTCCGGTTCGTTAACTCGAAAGGTTTCGATTTTCGCGAGTGTTTAGATGTGGGCGAAGAGACATGCCGTTAGGATCTCGATTCATGCCTTGAGACGTTAGCGACCAGTGTGCTGGGTTTAGGGCAAGACCTAGGTTTACGTTCGGATTGAGGCTATGCGATGACGAGTCGGCTTTTGTTTTGTCTGTTGCGATTTTAACCTGATTCCATACCGATTTAGAATCCGCGATAGGTTCTCGGCTTATACGATTCGTATGGTTGGAATCGAGCATCTCAACGGGAAAAATTTCCAAGTTGCCCGGAAGTGCTGACCAAAAATTTGGATTTCATTTATAGCGCGCTATTTTATCCTAGTCCGATGTATGCGGACAAATAGGTCGGTGCGTTTGTTTAGGATAGCTAGCGTGCTCGACGGGCCCAATCGCCAAGCGTACATGTTTTTATAGTCGCGGACGGACTTAGTTGAATATTTTTCTTGAGAATTTAGGCGACGTATCACCGGTTCTTTCCGAAAATATTTTGGTGTACAAGTTTCGTAGAAACGATTAAGTAGTTGTTACTGCGGAAGTGATTTCCGGATGTTTGGAATTCGTTTTTTGCGTTTTCGATAGTAGCGGAGATTTTATGATGTTCTAACTTTGTCTTTATTAAAAAAGTTTTGAAATTTTTTTGATTACAAAGCGAAAGTTCTAAAAATTTGGGAGTATACGAATACTCGTACATGCTTACTCGGCTGCCGCAGACTTTTCGATCACTTCAGTTCCTGGATCGATGTCTTTGTCCGGGCTTTTCTCCTCCGGGTGGGTAGAAGCGATGGGTGCGGAAACCTGTTGTTTCTCGACCGTTGCTTGCTTTGGGTCGTCTTCCACGAGCGGTGGCTTTACCTTTGCCTGTTTTGGTTTTACAATTGCGACCGCCAATTTCCTCAGCTTGTGTTTGGCCAGGAAGCAGGATCGCGATTGTCTTTGGCATCCCCAAATTGCTGCGATTCCCGTAGGAGTCGGGAATTTGATGCCTAAGTTATATGTCGATAGAACCGTCTTCATGGAATTTAACCAAGGCGTGCCCATGATCACATTGTAGATGGCCGGGAAATCGACTACCGCGAAGTTGACGATTTTCGTCACTTCTTTGGCTGCCACCGGTAGCCGGATTGATCCCAAGGTCATTGATGTCTCGCCGGAAAAGCTGGTCAACGGTTTTGGAATAGGTTCGACTTCCGAGAGTTCTATTTCCATACGTGCTAACGTCTTGTGGAAGATCACAATGACGGTACTTCCGGTATCGACCAGGATTCGAGCGACTTCTAAATCGCTTATAACTAAGTCGATGACAAGGGGATCGGCATGAGGTTGGTCGATTCCGCCGGTTTCAGTGTCGTCAAATGAGATTACCCCTTTTGGAGTGTCATCCGACGGCACCTTCCAACTCGAGCCGGTTTCGGCTTTGCGTTGGTAGGATTTTATAGACAAGACGGTGTCGTTGTAATATTGCGATTTACCGATAATCATGTTGATTTTTCGGCGGTTAGTGTCGTTACACTTCTCGTCTTGCCTTCGTCCGCGTTTTTCGCCTGAATGGTTTCCCTGAGGCGGAGTTTCCGCTCGCGAGTTCCTGTCGTTTTTCGGGAGGCGGTCTGAATCGCGGATGAGATCCTTGACGCTGGATATCTCAGAGAGTTCTCCCACGATCAGTTTTGCGGCAAGCCTGGCGCCGAGAACTTTGCAGTTCACGGTAGAATGTCCACGGGTTTGGTGGAGGTCGCAGAAAGTATTCTCATCGTAATTCAAATTTCTCATCCACATGTTACCCGTAGTTCGCCCTTGTTCCGATCCGGAAATAATGGCGTAGTTGTGCGCCCCTTGGAGATCCTGCCCCTCGTGATGGACGAACTTGTCGTTATGAGAGTTCCTCTTTTTCTGCTTCTGCTCCGACGCGATATCCTTTGCGGATGTTTTCATTGGCTTATGCTTTTCGGACAGGATTTTAGTCTCCTCCTCGATGGTTATGTAATCGGTAGCCTTATGGAGCGCGTCCTGGATCGTCCGTGGTTTCTCGAGAGTTATCCATTTGCGGAACTTCGATTGAACCAAAGCGATTTTCTTAACGTATCGATGGCGGCCTTGTTGCTGATTCCGCTAACCCTAGCCATGACGCGTTTGAATCTGCTCATGAAATCACGGAGAGATTCGACCTCCTTTTGCGACAGGCTCCAGAGATCAGCGTCGGAGATTTCTGGATTGATGAACATCGAGTATTGCTTCAGGAATTCGGAAGCGAGTTCGGAGAAACTTCCGACCGATTTCAACCTAAGTTTGGCGAACCACTCGAGCGCTGCTCCTTCTAGGTTTTCGACGAAAAGACAGCAGTAGCCTGCGTCCTTTTCGTGATCCTTGAGTTTGGCTCGTCCCATGGTGATCTGGAAGGCCTGCAGGTGCGCTTTGGGATCAGACTTCCCATCGTAAGTTGGCACCTTAAGTTTTTCGGGATCGGGCAGCTTGACCTCGGTGATGCGAGCCATGAAGGGCGTTTTCCGAGATTCGTACAGTAGCCGATCGATTTTGGGTGTGGGGCTGGTAGCAAGATGAATCTGAGATTTCACCGGTTTTACCGCTGTGGCCGTTTTAGGGATGTACTCGCGGAGATCACGAACCTCGGTCAGGTCGCCAGCAGTTTTCTGACCTCGTCGGTGTTTGCTGCGAGTAACCGGAGATCGCTCCTCGGCAGTTTTCGCGTATCGCGCAAAGTCAAGCTCCTCCTCGTCTCCAGTCAGAGAACGCTCGGGAGAAGACTCCGGTGGAGGGCTGCGAGTTTTTCTTCTCCTAGGATGGATGTCAACGTCCTCGTCTGACGAGTCGGCTTGGTCGCTCGTTTCCAGGTTAACCCTTTCGATGTCGTCGCCCTCGGTCTCCTGTTCGCGAGTAGGAGGTTTTTTCAATTCGTCTAGCGTCGCGTCAGGATTATCTTTTCCGGAATCCTTCTCCGGTAAGTTACCCTGCTTGGTTCTGGGGCGATCGATAGGAGTCGCGAAATCGAGCCTTCTTCCGCGGATCTTAATAGTTCCGCGGGGGCGAATTGCTCTGGTTTTCGCAGTTAGGGTTTCAACCCGTTTTGCGAGCGAACCGATGAGCTTTTCCTGCTCTTCCGATTTTTTGTTAAACTCGGAAAGCATCTTTTCGACGGTCTCGGCGTTAGCGTTTGTAGCGTTGGCCGAGAACGCATCTTGTGGTGGTGGTGTTTTATCAACGTTGTCGCGTTCGTTGCGAGTTTGTTGGTCACCAGTCATCGTTTCTTCGTTGGACATGTTGCGGCTTCGGTGTAAGATAGATCCGACCCCCCTCCTTCTAGCGCCAAACTGTGGGAACCGAAATTCACCAACTGTCTATGAATCGTAAATAAGGAAACTTTGAGTAAACCTGAGTTTCCAGAGGACCTGGCTATCTGCAGAACCGCACAACCATAATTAAGAAAACGATTAACTTAAAATTAAAGTGAGAATGACCGATATCAAGAGCAAGAAGGCCTTTATTCCGAATCCTGCGTAAGAACTGTTACAACGAGAGTGGCCGTAGCTGCATGAGCCGTTGGCGAACTCCCTAACTCTAGAAGTCTAAGACCGAAAAACCCTAGTTGAGACGCAGCTCGCTAACAGAAAACAGAAATGTTCCTAAATGCTAAGTTTGGTGGTGAAAGCTCTGAAAATCGTGTCCCTACTTCTGCCCTATGCCTCTTTCTTATATACTCCTCTCCTAGGCGGTTTTAGTCTTTCCATTTTGCCCAAATTCGAGTTTATCAGAAATCTACCATTTATCTCGATCCTTCCTTTTTTCCCGCGGAAATCTTCTATTTATCTTCAAACTTGCCATTTATCTTCAAACTTGACATTTATCTTCCTTCTGCGAGTAAACCATCGAAACGTTATCGTATCTTTGGGTTAGATCTCGTTAAGATCGCGTGATGGGTTTTTATCGCGTTGTAGGACCTTTCAGGCCGTTTGGCGATAAATCCGTTTTGCAACTTTGTACGAGATCGTTTCCTGATCCGATGCCGTTGTTAGTAAATTCCCTGAGTTAATCGTAAAGTTTAGCTACATTCGTTTCTCGGTCAATCGTTGCCGTTTTTACGATTCACTGACGCTTTTTATTAAAAACGCGTTTTTCTGATTTTTACAAGAAATCTCGAATAAATCGTATAATTTAGGCAATGTTCGTTGTTTCGTCTAACAGTTGCCGTTTTATACGATTTCCTCGAATTCTTTTCGAGAAAACAAAGTTTTACGGTTTTTATCGTAAAACTCGAATGATAGGTCGGATCGAGACGAAACGGGAGACATTTCGACCATGGTTCGAAACATGATCGTGTCAAAGGACGTAAACCTTGAATCGGGGATACGGGAGATCGAGGCTCGGGACGGTCGGTTCAACGTACGGCGAGTCAAACCAGACCAGTTCAGCTCACCGTTTGGCGAACTGCCCGGGAGGCTTCTAGCTCGCCCAATGGCGAGCTAAGCTGGCTGGCTTAGCTTGCAGTTGTGTGAACTACTCGGGACGAGGATAGCTCGCCCAACGGCGAGCTAAGCCGGCTTGGCTTAGCTCGCCGTTGGGCGAGCTAGTCGTGACGTGACTAGCTCGCGTTTTACGGCGGTTTCGGTTTTTCGCGGTTTTGCGCTTAACTCGGACAATCGTGTAATCGACGTTTGTTTCGTTTCCCCGAGATAACGATCTTCCGAGTTTTCCACGGATTTCCTTTGTTTGGAAATCTCTTTTGGATTTATAAAACGATTTCTCGAGTTTTATAAAACGATTCTTCGAGTTTTATAAAACGATTCTCCGAGTTTTTTAAAACGATTCTCGAGTTTTATAAAACGATTCTTTGAGTTTTATAAAACGATTCTTCGAGTTTTATAAAACGATTCTTCGAGTTTTATAAAAAGATTTCTCGAGTTTTATAAAACTATTCTTTGAGTTTTATAAAATGATTCTTCGAGTTTGATAAAATGATTCACTACAAGAAAACTAAGGCATTACTAGGAAAGTTTACTAGGAAAATATTTCCTCGTAAATATACTACAAGTTTACTTCGAGTTTACGAGGAAACCACTTTTCCTCGTAAAGTTCTCGTAAACTTACGAGAAAAGAGTTTCCTCGTAAACTCGAAGTAAATTTACGAGGCCCTTACGAGGAAAAAGTTATTTTCCTCGTAAGCTCACAGTAAAGCTTTTCCTCGTAAAGTCCTAGTAATTGTTTACTACGAAATTAGGAGGAAAAGATTTGTTACTACGAAATTAAGAGGAAATGGATAGAAAATATCGAATATTAATCAAAAACGTGTTTTGTACCTACTTTTCCTAGCAATGTTCTAGTAAATGCTCAGATTCGAAAATTTCTATAAATACCACCATATGTGATTCATTTGAAACACACCAAAAAAAAATCAGCTATAAGCTTTATCAAACAAAAAAAAAATGTCCGGTCCGGGAAGTATTTTCGAGTTGTGGAAGTGGATGTATTCACACAGAGATAATAACGGGAGGGTGACGAAAGAATTTCTCGAAGGGTTGGAGACGTTTATGCATCAAGCAGATTCTACACTACTCACGCAGGAAAGTGGTAAGATGTTATGTCCTTGTCAGAAATGTTGCAATACCAAATTAGGCCCTCGTGAAAATGTTTGGAAGCATTTAGTAAATAGAGGTTTCATGCCATATTATTATATTTGGTATCAACTTGGAGAAGATGCTAGTTGTAGGAATGAAGGTAGCAGTAGTAATAGCAATTTTCAGATTGAACCGGTTGAGCATTTGCGTAATGAAGGTAGCAGTAGTAATAGCTATCATCACCAAGAGGAACAAATGGTAGATTGTGATAGGGTTCATGATATGGTAGGTGATGCCTTTGTAACTCATGATGATGATGAAGTTGAAGAA
>CAKOAT010282710.1:14538-27267 GCA_932364175.1 Eruca vesicaria subsp. sativa | reverse complement strand
GTTCCAACTCTAAAACCCTAAAAAAAATGTAAAGAACAAGAGAGTGACGTGACCTGTACTCTTTGTAACGATCATAAGAATCACCACTCCACCCTTTCGTCTTATCAGCCGCCATGATTGAAAACGATACCAAACACAAAACCACTTCACTCACTCTAAACCCTAACGCCGCCATCGCCACCGCTTCATCTCCTCTCCTCCTGTTCCCCACCGTCGCCGTCGTCGTCTCTCCAACCTTCCTCGTCGCAGTCTCTCGACCTTCCTCTCTCACCCACCGATTCACCACCACCATAGACGACGGAGACTTATCGGACGCCGACGCCGGAGCTGGTCTAGCATTTCTCTGACGCCGCGGCGGAGGATACTGAGGAGGAGGAGGAGGAAGTGGCGGGAACTTGGTGTCGGTTTTAGGGTTTTCGAGTTTGAAAGGGGAGGTTTCAGGGGAGACGTAACGGCTCTCCGGTGGATCTCCGGCGTCGGAGAGAGGGGAATGGAAGCGGAGAGGTGACTCTATGTAGCTTTGTGGTTCTGAGTTTGATGAGGTTGTTCGCTTCATGGTGGAAGAAGAGGAGATCACCGGTTCGAGTCTCTCCGGCGACAATTGATTTGAAGAGTTTTTGTGTGTGTAAAGAAAAAGAAACTTTAACTCTTGTTTTTATATTTGTTTTCGCGGTAAAAGTGAATGGGACCCACTTTTTCTGTTTTCTTCATGGAGAATTAAACGAATAGTGATCCACTGTGACGATTGTATGAGTGCATTAACTACACTCAGATGCTGTGAACCAATAGTAATGAAACACGTCAGTTTATGATGCAATCTATGTATATATCTGACTCAGATGTTACTAATGACGTAATCATTAATATGTTTACGTTTTGTGCATGTGTGTGCTGATTTTCTTTGCTCTTTTTAGTATTCATAAAGATTCAATATTGCGAAAGTAATATACCAGTTTACTAAATAAAATACACGCATACGGTATGCATTTTTCAGTTCTGTAAATTTTTATAAATCACAAAATCTGCATTCCGATGGATGTAACCAGAGCCGGCCCTTGGGCCAAGCCAAAGAAGCCACTGCTTCCGGCCGTTTTATTCTGAACATAATTTTGACCACAAAATTTCAAAACGTTCATTTGGTCTAGTGGTAAAATTCGAATCCAAAATCTCTCTTTGTCCAACCATGGTTTGAACCTCCATAAAAACGGCCAATTTTTTTAAATTTGTTTATGGTCCTGTTTTCCTAGGATTGGCTCTGGATGTAACAGATTAAATGTTGTTTAATTGGATTATTTTCGACATATCATTCTACTATACATATATATATATATATATATATATATATATATATATATATATATATATATATATATTTGTCTGAATCAAATTACAAAAAACATAAGGTGATTCTTGAATAAAAATCAGCAGAAAGTTAAAGGTAGTCCACGAAAAGCACATAAAGAATATACACCAAAGATGAAGACTAAGCTAATTAAAGGAAAGCATCATTGATCTCTATCAATTATTATCGTTTTCAATCTTGTCAAAATATTTGCAGTTTTTAAGCATTCGCTTTTGAATCAAATGTCTCCATCGTTAAAGTATAAATGAAAGAAAAAGGTAAAATATTAAAAGCATTGTTTTGCCTTTTTCTCTTTGTTAAAGCACAAAGTAAAGCAACCCACCCACTCCTATTTATTTATTTTCTCTTTTCATTTTTTTATCTTTAACATATGAATCTTTCAAAATCTATAGTTACAGAGAGCAGCTGCAACGCTGATCCTTACAAAAAAATCCTTAGCAACAAATTATTTTTATAATATATGGAGACTAAAAAAATTAGGAATTTGTGTTATAATTGTTTCTTGCTCGCTGCCAGGCTCGTCACTGTGCGCATGTTTCACCGCGTGGAAACCCATAATTAGCCCATTCTATTAAAATAATAAAATAATTTAAAAATTTTATATGGATTATCGATCTATGAGTAACACGGTTGTGGATGCCTTTACAACACTTTCTTTTTCCATCTTACAATAATTTGCAAAGGCCATTCTTTATTTTTTGAAAACAGTTCAATTAGTTATACTAGTCAGCAAATGCCATTCTTGAACCAGTTTAAATCAGATGAATCAGTGTGAAAGTTTGATTTTAACATTATCTAAAGTGATCATAATTAAGAGAATTAGTTCCATTATATTTAATTGCTTTTTTGTGCACATATTTATATTTAATTGCTAAAATGTATTTTCTTAAAAGTTAAGACTCATGTTCGACATGGTCAATTCTTTTTTGTTGACATTGTCAATTCTTGTTTCTTACTTAGTACGTAATCTGAGGCAAGGAGTGAGGCTTGGAAAGGAAACTAAACTCACAAAGAATTTGGTTGGTTTCCGGCCAGTGAAGATGGTGTGCGGTGTTGGTGACCGCCGGTAATGATGATAACATAATTCAATCGTCATCAACTTAAATGGGACACTATGGTTTGAGGTTTACGAATCTTTAACCGGTCAGAACCAAAACAAACCTAAAACAAAAGAACCTTTGTTTATTTATTACTCTGTTCTTGAACATCATCCCTAATGAACGAGTTTGTTTTTTTCCTTTACAGCTTCCAATAAATGTCATAAAAATAATCTAATAATGTAACAACAATCACATAAGATTAATCATTTCAATTTTCAACAAAAGTAAAATAGTTAAACCCCTTTCTTTCTTCCTACTCAAGAAAAGATTATAACTTCAAGGGTTCCTCTTTTTCTTTTTGTATTTTCATTAGCATCTCTTCTGATTCTATTTTAACCTAACGATGAAGTGGTCATCACCACTCAATGATGATACATCCTAGTAAAACCGAAAGAAAAAATGGGGGAAAAGTGCAATCTACAGCTGCAATTGTCAAGCTTGGGAAAGCTCAATTTCAGCACTCAAATTGCGTTTTTCTCTATCTTCATCATCGTCTTTCCAGTTAGTTGTTTTATAGTACATTGCGTATAATATAAATTGTATAGTTCCTGATAGGCATCCAAGAGCATTTGGGATCTGTTTTTATGAAACAAATGAATATATTAGTGCTTTCTAATAATAATAAAAAAGATATATATTGACTTGTTGAACATTGAAAGGGTGAAAATAGAAGTTTACCAAAATATAGAGGTCAAATTTGAGACATGCATAAACGATCCAAATGGCGCCGTTCATAAAGTTGGCTAATGACAGGAAGAACGGCATGTACTTCACGCTCTTTGTCTTTATCACAAGGGCCTAAACCCACATTAATTAAATACATTACTTCACAACACAACAAGAAATAAAAACAATGATAGCAAAATGAGAAAGAAGATAATAGCATACCATGACGGTTAAAGGAGAAGCATACATGATAATATTGAATATAATGCATAAGATTCCAACAAGCATAGATCTCTGTTTTGTTGTATGCAAAAAATATAATGTGCAGAAGACCACCACAGCCATAAATATCACCTCAATCGCCATAGCTATTGTAATCCTTTTCTGTATATAAAACAAATTTTCATGAAATACGCATATCAGAAACCATCTCCAATTTTTCTAGAGATCTTTAGTACAATATAACCTCTTTAAATTAATACTCTATATATTAATATACACTAAAAATCTCTATAAAATAATATCATTTGTAGTCCCAAATTAAATTTTTGGTTCAGTTAGAATATCGATAAATTAATAATCTATAAATTAATAAAAAATATAATTTTGGAGTAGTCCCAACATTATTAATTTATAGAGGTTTCATTGTAGTTACAAACAAAACCGGTTCTAAATGAAACATTCGATCTAACCCCAAAAGAAAAAACATTCGATCTAACCCCAAATTTTAAATCAACTATAATGTATGACCATAAAATTATCAAATTTTTAAAGATTAACTTGTAACTGTTTATAGCTTCCTATAGCTCAGATACAACCATGGTTACAAAAAAAATAAAAATATATGATTATCGTGGATGCATGCATGTTCATATTGGGGGATTAGATACTTACACGGACAGGAGACGTTGCGAAGATGAAGAAGATGATGACGTAAACAAGTTCCATGACGAGACCAGCTCCATTAATGGTGATGACGAGGAGACTGTCGGGTTGGACAAAAGGAAGTCCGTAGAAGGTCCACATCATGCAGTTTAAAACAGTAGCTACGTACGGATCTGGCTTAAACTCAGACACCGATTTCATCTTCCATATCTGCACCATCGTTGGTCTGCATGTATATACATCATGCCATGCATTAGATTAACATCATTTGAACATCATTTTACAAACAACAAAACATATAATATGTTATGTATCTTACATTGGAGCGGAAAACAAGCCGAAGGCGATCACGTTTCCTTAACATAACAAAATTTAATTCATTAATTAGCAACGTTTGTTTTGTTCATTGGCATAATTTGTATGTTTGGTTAAATTTTGAGGACTTACCGATGATTCCGACGATCGTCCGGGCAGTGTTGGTGTCCGTCATGTTGCTATGTATCTGGACGAATTCTTGTCTTTTTATAAATTTTCTCAAAGATCTAATAGATTTCTAGAGAAAAATAATATTAGATTAATTAATTCGATTTTTCTTTCTTCTTAGAATATATTTCTTTAGAGTCTTGTCATTCTTGTTTCTGATATGTGATGGGTTAGGTTTGATTGATGAAACAACTCCTTTTTGATTTTTTCCTAGTATTTGGATTATTTTTGGTTTACGTTTTATCAACAACAGGAAAATTTGTGAGTTTAATAGCAAAGTTCGTGAGTGAGTAGAATATGGGTAGACTAACAAACGCGTAACACGTGTTTCATATATGAACCAGGAAGCCGTTGACTCCGCTCATACCCCATGCATGAGAAACATCCGGCTCTTCATTCGTATTCACACCCTTTTTCTCATACACAAATACACACATATATATATATATATATATATATATTACAATATAGTACTCCTTCAGTTCCACAGTGTAAATTGTTTTAGCTAAAAGCACATTAATTAAGAAAGTTGTTACATTTTTTAAAATATCATCTAATATATGTATTAGAAATGATTCAACCAATAATAGAAATATAACATTATCTACATACTGTTTAATAAATACAAAAGTTACATTGGAAATTGTAAATAACTTATATTTTGAAACAAGAAAAATCTTCTAAAACAATTTACATTAAGAAATGGAGAGAGCATTATGCTGCCACTCTTTTTTTTTCTTTCAGTTTCCAACTTGCAACTTAGTTGGGTGGTATGACAGATTTGGAAAATGATCTAACTGCACCGGATTGAAACCTATCAACCTAAGTTTATCTGTCTGCATTATCAGATAACGTGGATATCTAACTTATACATAGAGCAACCAGACTTGCATGTTATCGGTGGACAAACCTCCTGAAAATTAGTTGGGCCTTCGAGTTCAGATATCCTCAGATTATTAAAAAAAAACTTATGACTTTGTTAAACCTCAACAAAACACGTGTTCTATATGACTATATCATCAATAAAAGCAGTTGTAAATTTATCATTTGTATATTAGTCTTTTCAAATTTCCAATCATAAGCACTAGAATTTACTATAAAACTATTTTTTTCCTGCCAAGCCTTGTTTAAAACATAATATTACACTCGTTCAAAAGTTTGAAACGTTGCTCTTGTACAATGTAAAAAAAATTAAAATACATTAATCTAAATTGATTATATGATTTTATATTTTTAATCAACAATCAAGAGCCTTAACTTCAATTTATAGTCTTTATCGAAAAACTCGATCTTTTCGTAGGGATTAACCCACATATTTTAAGATAAATTAAAAAAATAATATTTTGTTTTACTGCATAGAAGCATAATGCACTAACATATTATGAAAATTAAATAGGTTTGCGACCATAGGTGTTCCCGTGTCTCCAAAAAATAAATTTTTATTGGGGTTGGTCCACTTATTAGGTGGTATATGAAGTTAAAATTAATTACTCGTTCAAAAGTTTGAAACGATGCTCTTGTACAATGTAAATAAATTTAAAATACATTCAATTAAATTGATAATCTGATTTGATATTTTTAATCAACAATAAAGAGCCTTAACTTCAATTTATAGTCTTTATCGAAAAACTCAATCTTTTCGTAGTGGTTAGCCCACATATTTCAAGATAAATTAGAAAAAATAATATTTTTGTTTTACTGCATAGAAGCATCATGCACTGAAATATTATGAAGATTAAATAGGTTTGAGAACTTGGGTGTTCCCGTTTCTCCAAAAAATAAATTTTTATTGGTGTTAGTCCACTTATTAAGTGGTATATGAAGTTAAAATTAATTACTCATTCAAAAGTATGAAACGATGCTCTTGTACAATGTAAATAAATTTAAAATACATTAATTTAAATTGATTATCTGATTTTATATTTTTAATCAACAATCAAGAGCCTTAACTTCAATATATAGCCTTTATCGAAAAACTCGATCTTTTCGTAGGGGTTAGCCCACATATTTTAAGATAAATTAAAAAATAATATTTTTGTTTTACTGCATAGAAGCATAATTAACTAACATATTATGAAAATTAAATAGTTTTGCGACCATAGGTGTTCCCGTTTCTCCAAAAAAATTTTTATTGGGGTTGGTCCACTTATTAGGTGGTATATGAAGTTAAAATTAATTACTCGTTCAAAAGTTTGAAACGATGCTCTTGAACAATGTAAATAAATTTAAAATACATTCAATTAAATTGATAATCTGATTTGATATTTTTAATCAACAATAAAGAGCCTTAACTTCAATTTATAGTCTTTATCGAAAAACTCAATCTTTTCATAGTGGTTAGCCCACATATTTCAAGAAAAATTAGAAAAAATAATATTTTTGTTTTACTGCATAGAAGAATCATGCACTGATATATTATGAAGATTAAATAGGTTTGAGACCTTAGATGTTCCCGTTTCTCCAAAAAAATAATTTTTATTGGGGTTAGTCCACTTATTAAGTGGTATATGAAGTTAAAATTAATTACTCGTTCAAAATTTTGAAACGATGCTCTTGTACAATGTAAATAAATTTAAAATACATTAATTTAAATTTTTTATCTGATTTGATATTTTTAATCAACAATCAAGAGCCTTAACTTCAATATATAGCATTTATCGAAAAACTCGATATTTTCGTAGGGTCCACATATTTTAAGATAAATTAAAAAAATAAGATTTTGTTTTAATGAATAGAAGAATCATGCACTGATATATTATAAAGATTAAATATGTCTGAGACCTTAGGTTTTCCCATTTCTCCAAAAAATAAATTTTTATTGGGGTAAGTCCACTTATTAAGTGGTATATGAAGTTAAAATTAATTACTCGTTCAAAAGTTTGAAACGATGCTCTTGTACAATGTTAATAAATTTAAAAGACATTCAATTAAATTGATAATCTGATTTGATATTTTTAATCAAAACTAAAGAGCCTTAACTTCAATTTATAGCATTTATCTAAAAACTCGATCTTTTCGTAGGGGTTATCCCACATATTTCAAGATAATTTAGAAAAAATAATATTTTTATTTTACTGCATAGAATCATCATGCACAGACATATTATGAAGATTAAATAGGTTTGAGACCTTAGGTGTTCCCGTTTCTCCAAAAAATAAATTTTTATTGGGGTTAGTCCACTTATTAAGTGGTATATGAAGTTAAAAATAATTACTCGTTCAAAATTTTGAAACGATGCTCTTGTACAATATAAATAAATTTAAAATACATTCAATTAAATTGATAATCTGATTTGATATTTTTAATCAACAATAAATAGCCTTAACTTCAATTTATAGCATTTATCGAAAAACTCGATCTTTTCGTAGGGGTTAGCCCACATATTTCAAGATAATTTAGAAAAAATAATATTTTTATTTTACTGCATAGAATCATCATGCACAGACATATTATGAAGAATAAATAGGTTTGAGACCTAACGTGTTCCCGTTTCTCCAAAAAATAAATTTTTATTGGGGTTAGGACATTTATTAAGTGGTATATGAAGTTAAATTTAATTACTCGTTAAAAAGTTTGAAACGATGCTCTTGTATAATGTAAATAAATTTAAAATACATTATATTAAAATGATAATTTGATTAAAATACATTCCATTAAATTGATAATCTGATTTGATATTTTTAATCAACAATAAAGAGCCTTAACTTCAATTTATAGCATTTATCTAAAAACTCGATCTTTTCGTAGGGGTTAGCCACATATTTCAAGATAATTTAGAAAAATAATATTTTTATTTTACTGCATAGAATCATCATGCACGAACATATTATGAAGATTAAATAGGTTTGAGACCTAACGTGTTCTCGTTTTTCCAAAAAATAAATTTTTATTAGGGTTAGGACATTTATTAAGTGGTATATGAAGATAAAATTAATTACTCGTTAAAAAGTTTGAAACGATGCTCTTGTATAATGTAAATAAATTTAAAATACATTATATTAAAATGATAATCTGATTTGATATTTTTAATCAACAATCAAGAGCCTTAACTTCAATTTATAGCCTTTATCTAAAAACTCGATCTTTTCGTAGGGGTTAGCCCACATATATCAAGATAAATTAGAAAAAATAATATTTTTGTTTTACTGCATAGAAGCATCATGCACTTACATATTATGAAGATTAAATAGGTTTGAGACCTTAGGTGTTCCTGCTTCTCCAAAAAGATATTTTTTATTGGGGTTAGTCCACTTATTAAGTGGTATATGAAGTTAAAATTAATTACTCGTTCAAAAGTTTGAAACGATGCACTTATACAATGTAAATAAATTTAAAATACGTTTATTTAAATTTATTATCTGATTTGATATTTTTAATCAACAATCAAGAGCTCTAACTTCAATTTATAGTCTTTATCGAAAACTCGATCTTTTCGTAGGGGTTAGCCCACATATATCAAGATAAATTAGAAAATAATATTTTTGTTTTACTGCATGGAAGCATGATTCACTGACATATTATGAAGATTAAATAGGTTTGAGACCTTAGGTGTTCCTGTTTCTCCAAAAAATAATTTTTTATTGGGGTTAGTCCACTTATTAAGTGGTATATGAAGTTAAAATTAATTACTCATTCAAAAGTTTGAAACGATGATCTTGTGCTATGTCAATAAATTTAAAATACATTAATTTAAATTGATTATCTGATTTGATATTTTTAATCAACAATCAAGAGACTTAACTTCAATATATAGCCTTTATCAAAAAAATTGATATTTTCGTATGGGGTAGCCCACATATTTTAAGATAAGTTAAAAAATAATATTTTTGTTTTACTGAATAAAAGCATCATGCACTGATATATTATTAATATTAAATAGGTTTGAGACCTTAGGTGTTCCCGTTTCTCCAAAAAATAAATTTTTATTTGGGTTAGTCCACTTATTAAGTGGTATATGAAGTTAAAATTAATTACTCGTTCAAAAGTTTGAAACGATGCTCTTGTACAATGTTAATAAATTTAAAATACATTCAATTAAATTGATAATCTGATTTGATATTTTTAATCAACAATAAAGAGCCTTAAATTCAATTTATAGCATTTATCTAAAAACTCGATCTTTTCGTAGGGGTTAAGCCCACATATTTCAAGATAATTTAGAAAAAATAAAATTTTTATTTTACTGCATAGAATCATCATGCACGGACATATTATGAAGATTAAATAGGTTTGAGACCTTAGGTGTTCCCGTTTCTCCAAAAAATAAATTTTTATTAGGGTTAGTCCACTTATTAAGTGGTATATGAAGTTAACTCGTTCAAAATTTTGAAACGATGCTCTTGTAAAATGTAAATAAATTTAAAATACATTCAATTAAATTGATAATCTGATTTGATATTTTTAATCAACAATAAAGAGCCTTAACTTCAATTTATAGCATTTATCGAAAAACTCGATCTTTTCGTAGGGGTTAGCCCACATATTTCAAGATAATTTAGAAAAAATAATATTTTTATTTTACTGCATAGAATCATAATGCACGGAAATATTATGAAGAATAAATAGGTTTGAGACTTAACGTGTTCCCGTTTCTCCAAAAAATAAATTTTTATTGGGGTTAGGACATTTATTAAGTGGTATATGAAGTTAAATTTAATTACTCGTTAAAAAGTTTGAAATGATGCTCTTGTATAATGTAAATAAATTTAAAATACATTATATTAAAATGATAATCTGATTTGATATTTTTAATCAACAATCAACAGCCTTAACTTCAATTTATAGCTTTTATCTAAAAACTCGATCTTTTCGTAGGGGTTAGCCCACATATTTCAAGATAAATTAGAAAAAATAATATTTTTGTTTTACTGCATAGAAGCATCATGCACTGTAATATTATGAAGATTAAATAGGTTTGAGACCTTAGGTGTTCCCGTTTCTCCAAAAAATAATTTTTATTGGGGTTAGTCCACTTATTAAGTGGTATATGAAGTTAAAATTAATTACTCGTTCAAAAGTTTGAAACGATGCTCTTGTACAATGTAAATAAATTTAAAATACATTATTTTAAATTTTTTATCTGATTTGATATTTTTAATCAACAATCAAGAGCCTTAACTTCAATATATAGCATTTATCGAAAAACTCGATTTTTTCGTAGGACCCACATATTTTAAGATAAGTTAAAAAAATAATATTTTGTTTTAATGAATAGAAGCATCATGCACTGATATATTATGAAGATTAAATAGGTTTGAGACCTTAGGTTTTCCCGTTTCTCCAAAAAATAAATTTTTATTGGGGTAAGTCCACTTATTAAGTGGTATATGAAGTTAAAATTAATTACTCGTTCAAAAGTTTGAAACGATGCTCTTGTACAATGTTAATAAATTTAAAATACATTCAATTAAATTGATAATCTGATTTGATATTTTTAATCAACAATAAAGAGCCTTAACTTCAATTTATAGTCTTTATCGAAAAACTCAATCTTTTCATAGTGGTTAGCCCACATATTTCAAGATAAATTAGAAAAAATAATATTTTTGTTTTACTGCATAGAAGCATCATGCACTGATATATTATGAAGATTAAATAGGTTTGAGACCTTAGATGTTCCCGTTTCTCCAAAAAAATAATTTTTATTGGGGTTAGTCCACTTATTAAGTGGTATATGAAGTTAAGAATAATTACTCGTTCAAAATTTTGAAACGATGCTCTTGTACAATGTAAATAAATTTAAAATACATTCAATTAAATTGATAATCTGATTTGATATTTTTAATCAACAATGAAGAGCCTTAACTTCAATTTATAGCATTTATCTAAAAACTCGATCTTTTCGTAGGGGTTAGCCCACATATTTCAAGATAATTTAGAAAAAATAATATTTTTATTTTACTGCATAGAATCATCATGCACGGAAATATTATGAAGAATAAATAGGTTTGAGACCTAACGTTTTCCCGTTTCTCCAAAAAATAAAATTTTATNAAAAACTCGATCTTTTCGTAGGGGTTAGCCCACATATTTCAAGATAATTTAGAAAAAATAATATTTTTATTTTACTGCATAGAATCATCATGCACGGAAATATTATGAAGAATAAATAGGTTTGAGACCTAACGTTTTCCCGTTTCTCCAAAAAATAAAATTTTATTGGGGTTAGGACATTTATTAAGTGGTATATGAAATTAAAATTAATTACTCAGTCAAAAGTTTGAAACGATGCTCTTGTACAATGTAAATAAATTTAAAATACATTCAATTAAATTGATAATCTGATTTGATATTTTTAATCAATAATAAAGAGCCTTAACTTCACTTTATAGCATTTATCTAAAAACTCGATCTTTTCGTAGGGGTTAGCCCACATATTTCAAGATAATTTAGAAAAAATAATATTTTTATTTTACTGCATAGAATCATCATGCACGGACATATTATGAATATTAAATAGGTTTGAGACCTTAGGTGTTCCCGTTTCTCCAAAAAATAAATATTATTGGGGTTAGTCCACTTATTAAGTGGTATATGAAGTTAAAATTAATTACTCGTTCAAAATTTTGAAACGATGCTCTTGAACAATGTAAAAAACTTTAAAATACATTCATTTAAATTGATAATCTGATTTGATATTTTTAATCAACAATAAAGAGCCTTGACTTCAATTTATAGCATTTATCTAAAAACTCGATCTTTTCGTAGGGGTTAACCCACATATTTCAAGATAATTTAGAAAAAATAATATTTTTATTTTACTGCATAGAATCATCATGCACGGACATATTATGAAGATTAAATAGGTTTGAGACCTTAGGTGTTCCCGTTTCTCCAAAAAATAAATTTTTATTGGGGTTAGTCCACTTATTAAGTGGTATATGAAGTTAAAAATAATTACTCGTTCAAAATTTTGAAACGATGCTCTTGTACAATGTAAATAAATTTAAAATACATTCAATTAAATTGATAATCTGATTTGATATTTTTAATCAACAATAAAGAGCCTTAACTTCAATTTATAGCATTTATCGAAAAACTCGATCTTTTCGTAGGGGTTAGCCCACATATTTCAAGATAATTTAGAAAAAATAATATTTTTATTTTACTGCATAGAATCATCATGCACGGAAATATTATGAAGAATAAATAGGTTTGAGACCTAACGTTTTCCCGTTTCTCCAAAAAATAAAATTTTATTGGGGTTAGGACATTTATTAAGTGGTATATGAA
>CAKOAT010282599.1:2489-27294 GCA_932364175.1 Eruca vesicaria subsp. sativa | reverse complement strand
GTCCTTCTGAGTCCCCAGCCCACTTGCCAAGACCCACCAGGCCAAACTCCCATCAGAGCTCCAGCCTGGCCCAGCCACAGTCCCACCTCGGCCCAGCCGGCCAAGACTCCAACACTCCACTTAGCTGAGCTGAGCTGATTGGCAGCTGGCCCAGCTGAGTGAGCTAGTCCACCAGCTCCTGGGAGCTGACCTACACTGACTGAGCTGACTCTGAGCTTCCCCCAGCTACCTGAGCTTCTTCTAAACTGTACTTAGCTGCCTGAGCTTCCCCGCGGCCTCGTCCAGCTACCATAACACTTGTCCAACTCCCTAATGCTTGTTTCCTTCTTGTTTTGGTTAAGTTTCAGCTTCCTTATCCCCTTAACCATGTATTTAGGCCATGATACGCTTGTACTTAGGTCATATGACCTGACTGGTGCATCTCCCCGCACCATGGTCCGCCCTGACGATCCTATCTAGGATCGGGGACATGACAAGTCTCCCCCACTTGGGATGGATTCGTCCTCGAATCGTTGTTGCATGTGTTCTTCAGAAACTAACTGATCATACCACTCTGGGTATTCATCCTTCATCCTTGCTTCTGTTTCCCAAGTAATGATGTCCTTGCCATTGTATTCCCACATGACCTTGATCATGGGTACTGTCTTCTTCCTTGTTGCCTTTTCTGCTCGATCTATGATTCGAACCGGCCTTGTCTCTAAGGTGAGGTTTTTACCAAGATCAGCAGGGACCTCAGGCAATACAATGTCTTGTCTTCCTAGACACTTCCTGAGTTGAGACACATGGAATACATAGTGGAATGCATCCATTTCTGATGGCAAGTTCAACTTGTATGCCACTGCTCCAACTCTCTCTATGATCCGGAATGAACCTAAGTATCTAGGATCCAGTTTCCTTCGCCCAGAAATCCTGGTCCTGCCCTTGAAGGTTATCATCTTGAGATAAACCCAGTCACCAATCTCAAACTCAAGATGTTTCCTTCTCCGGTCTGCATAACTCTTCTGGCGGTCTTGCGCCTCCTTCATCTTCTCTTGGACCAACTTGATCTTCTGCGTGGTCTCCTCAACAATCTCAGGACCCAACATACTACGCTCCCCCACTTGGGTCCAGCATAACGGTGTCCTGCAGGGCCTCCCATACAATGCTTCATATGGTGACATCCCAATGCTAGTATGAAAGCTATTGTTGTAGGCAAATTCCACCAAAGGCAAATGTCTTTCCCAGGAATTCCCCCAGTCCAAGACACAAGCCCTTAGCATGTCTTCTAATGTCTGGATCGTCCTCTCTGACTGGCCATCCGTCTGCGGGTGATATGCTGTACTCATGTTTACCCTCGTCCCCAAAGCTTTTTGGAAAGCTTTCCAGAAGTACGAGGTAAACCTGGGATCTCTATCAGAGACAATACTGGCTGGTACTCCATGTAGCCGTACTATCTCATCCAAATACACCTTCACAATCTCATCAACTCCATCTCCCTTCTTGATTGCCTGGAAATGAGCTGACTTGGTCAAACGATCAACCACTACCCACACTGCATCCTTCTTGTTACTGGTTGTAGGAAATCCAGTCACAAAGTCCATGGTAATGTGATCCCACTTCCACTCCGGAATGGGTAGACTTTGTAACAACCCACTAGGAACCTGATGTTCAGCTTTCACGAGCTGGCATGTTGGACACTTTGCCACCCATTCAGCTACATCAGTCTTCATATGAATCCAGTGATAGTACCTCTTCAGGTCTCTATACATTTTGTTCAACCCTGGGTGAACAGAAAACTTAGACTTATGAGCCTGCCTCATAATCTCTTCCTTTAGCTCCTTGTTGTTGGGAACACTGATCCTCCCCTGAACCAAGATGGTACAATTGCTTGCCTTTTGGTACTCGGTCTGGTCATTACTTGCAATGTTTTGCAGGTTCTCATCCAGTAGCTGCGCTTGCTGAATCCTGGTAAGTAGATCAGCCTGGTCTACTGCCTCCAACCCCAAAGGCCCATCACTGCTGGCAAATGTGTTGAGGTGTAAGGACCGTACCATCCCTTCCAATTCAACAGCTTCCTTCTCAGCTGATACCTCAGCTCTCCTCCGGCTCAAAGCATCTGCAACCAGATTAGCCTTACCCGGATAGTAAGTTGTGTCCAGATCATAATCTGCCACAAACTCCATCCACCTCCTCTGTCTTAAGTTCAGCTCGGGCTGAGTGAAAATGTACTTAAGACTCTTGTGGTCGGTAAGAATCTGTACCTTTGCTCCATAAAGGTAAGATCTCCAAATCTTCAGGGCAAACACCACTGCTGCCATCTCCAGGTCATGGGTTGGATAATTACCCTCATGCTTCTTTAGTTGCCTAGAAGCATAATCTATCACCTTCCCATGCTGGGTTAAAACACATCCCAGTCCAGTAATGGAAGCATCTGTGTATACCACATAAGACTGGTCAGCCTCTGGTAATACCAGAACCGGGGCACTGGTCAACATGTCCTTAAGGGCTGAGAAACTCTTCTCGCACTCCTCGGACCATGTGAACTTCACATTCTTACCGGTCAGTCTTGTCATGGGCTGAGCTAGGCTTGCGAACCCCTTGACAAACTTCCGGTAGTACCCAGCCAAACCCAGGAAACTTCTAACCTCTGTGGCATTCTTGGGTTGTGGCCACTCCTTGATGCATTTGATCTTCTCTGGATCCACAGACACACCCTCATCAGAGACTATGTGCCCAAGGAACCCTATACTCCTTTGCCAGAAACTACACTTGCTGAGCTTGGCAAACAACTGCTGCTCCCTCAACCGTCCCAACACCAACCTGAGATGCTTCTCATGGTCTTCTTTGCTTCTGGAATATATTAGTATGTCATCAATAAAGATGATTACAAATTCATCCAGGAAGTCCCGGAAGATACCATTCATCATCTTCATGAAGGCTGCTGGTGCGTTGGTCAGACCAAATGGCATAACCACAAACTCATAGTGGCCATACCTGGTTCTGAATGCAGTCTTCTTGATATCACTCGGTTCAATTGGAATCTGGTGATACCCTGATGCTAAGTCAATTTTTGAAAAGCACTTAGCTCCCCGTAGCTGATCCAACAGCTCGTCTATCCGAGGTAATGGGTACTTGTTCTTGATAGTTACCCTATTCAACCCTCGATAGTCAATACAAAGTCTGAAGCTACCATCCTTCTTTTTCACAAATAGGACTGGTGCTCCCCAGGGTGATACGCTTGGGCGTATGAAACCCTTTTCCAACAACTCTTCTAGTTGTTTCTTAAGTTCGGCCATCTCGGCAGGAGCCATGCGGTATGGACATTTAGACATTGGGGCCGTCCCTGGTTCCAGTTCTATTATGAACGGGTCTGCCCTGTCAGGGGGAACTCCCTGCAGCGCCCGAAACACATCCTCAAACTCACTGACCAGCGGCATCCCGTCTAGGTTACCACCCTTCACCATCTCCTTAGTGGCGATTGTGGCTATATAAGCCTCACAACCTCTCTCTAGCATCCGTTCCGCCCGGACTGCTGAAACCACTACAACACTGGAGGCAGGTTTTATTCCTTGGAACCTGATCGGGGGTCTACACCCATCCTTAAACTGCACCCGACCTTGGTGACAGTCTAAGGTGGCCCAATTCTTTCCAAGCCAATCCATACCCAAGATCACTTCATGACTCTTGAGGTGGACACAAATTAGATCTGCAGGCATTACCCTGTCTGTGATCACTACAGGGATGTCCTTAACCAGACCCAAGGATTCCATCCTCTGGCCTCCAGCTGCATTAACAATGCAGGACTCATCCCCAACCCCAATCTGGAACAAACCCTTTCCGATCATATATGGGCTCACAAAACTATGCGTAGCTCCAGTGTCGAAAAGTACGTGTGTATTCACACCACCAATACTTAGGGTCCCTACATAGACCATACTACTAAGTATCTAACCATTCTAAGTTCCAGACCATGCAATTCTACTTGAATTGAAAAAGACAAAGTCAGAAAAATTACCAGTGATCGCCTGAAATGGTCCAGCCTCATCAGCATCCTTGGACAGCTCGTACACTCTAGGTGCTGAAGTCTGCCCACGGGTCTGGCTTGGCTTGCTAGCCTCACCACGACTCTTGCTCTGGTTGCCCTGCAGCTTAGGACACTCACCCTTCCAATGACCGCTCTTCCCACAGTAGTGGCAGCTCCCTGAGTTACCTCCCGATCCTTGCCCACGGCCCTGGTCCCGCCCTGGACAGTCCCTAGCTGCATGATCCATCTGGCCACACCTGGTGCAAGCTCCCTTAGCTTTTCAGCACTCCCCTGGATGGCGTCTTCCACAGTGAGAACACTCAGGCTTATCTCTGGAGGGTCTGCCCTCAGCCTGGTCCCTCTTCTTCTTCCGGTCACCACCTGAGCTCATTGAGCTTGAGGTTGGCCTAGACTTCACCTTAGCTTCCTCAGCTAGGTTGGTCTCCAGCAAAGCCATGCGCTCCACCAGCTCAGCAACTGAATAGAACACACGGACTGAGGCATAGGTGCGGAGCTCGACCCTAAGGCATCTTATGAACCGGCGCACCTGTACCTCCTCATCCTCCAGCTCTCGTCCAACAAAGCGTCTGAGCCTGTTGAACTCCTCCTCATACTCTCGCACTGATCTACGACCCTGGGTCAGCTCCAGAAACCTAGACTCCAGACGGTCCCATGCTTCAGCTGGGAAGTACTTGTGGTTGAACTCCACCTCAAAATTTGAGAACCGGGTGATAGTCCCGTTGGTTCTCTTGTCCACAGCTAACCACCAGTTATGTGCATCCCCTTCCAGGAAGTGGACTGCTATGTCCTTCTGGTACTCCTCTGGACATCTGGTAGACTTGAAATTCCTGACCAAGCGGCTCCTCCACTCGTCAGCCTCAATTGGATCAAAACTTCCAGTAAAGTGCTTTGTCTTCAGCTTTTAAATGTGCTCCAGCACACATATGTAGCTCACCATCTTAGCTCCTTCAGCTGGTGGATCCAGCTCAACAACCTCAGCTCGTGGAGCTAGCTGAATCACACTAGCTGGTCCAGCTCTAGCTTGCCCATAAGCTCCAGCTCGCAGCTCACCTGCAGCTCGGACACCAGCTGGCCTTCCAGCTCGAACCTCAGCTGACCCATCAGCTGGTCTAGCTGGATTCACCTGACCTACTGATGAGTTCACAAGCGGAGTGAACACCTGGGTCAGAGCTAGCATCTGAGTTCCCATCAGCTTGACAGCTTCAAGGACTTCCTTCATGGTTGGCTCAGCTACCTCAGGAGCCTGGTTCACCTCAGCCTGGTCAGCTCCCACGCTTAAACCAGCTAGGTTTCCAGCACCTGAGCTGGAAGATTCAGCTCCATCTTCCTGCTCCTGCTGCTGCTGCAGCTCTACATTTTCCACAGGAACCTCCAAAGGGACCAAAGGATCCTGCTGAGCAGGCACGTCCTGGGTCTGGTTAGTACCATCCTTCCTAGCTGCACCAGACGTCCCAGCTCCATCCTTTCCCTTCCTTGCCTTGGACTTATTTGTAACCTTAGACATTAAAACCACAAAACATTAGGTTCCAGAGTGTACCAAACTTCCAGAACCTCAAAACAAATAATCTAAGTTACACAAAAACTAGGACCAAACCGTGAGACCCAGCCGGATGTGTGTTGGACCAAACCATAACCCCCAAATCCTAGAATTGTTGGGGCCAAAATCGGTACGACGGAATTAATAGCCAAAACTCTACGCAAGAATACAAAAAAAAAACAGTTTTATAAAGCTCGAGAATCGTTTTATAAAACTCGAGAAATCGTTTTATAAAACTCGAGAATCGTTTTATAAAACTCGAGAATCGTTTTATAAAACTCGAGAATCGTTTTATAAAACTCGAGAAATCGTTTATAAAACTCGAGAATTCGTTTTATAAAACTCGAGAAATCGTTTTATAAAACTCGAGAATCGTTTTATAAAACTCGAGAATCATTTTATAAAACTCGAGAAATCGTTTTATAAAACTCGAGAATTCGTTCTATAAAACTCGAGAAATCGTTTGATAAAACTCGAGAGATCGTTTTATAAGACTCGAGAAATCGTTTTATAAAACTCGAGAAATTGTTATATAAAACTCGAGAGATCGTTTTATAAAATCGTTTTATAAAATTCGAGAAATCGTTTTATAAACCTCGAGAAATCGTTTTAGAAAACTCGAAGATTGTTTTATAAAACTCGAAGGTCATTTTATGAAATCCGAAGATCGTTTTATAAAACTCGAGAATCGTTTTACAAAACCGCAAAAAACCGAAAAAACCGTAAAACGCGAACTAGTCGCAACTAGTTCGCCCATCGGCGAACTAAGCCGGGCCCGGCTTAGTTCGCCGATGGGCGAACTAGAGACTTCCCGGACACTCCGCGTCTCGATTTCCCGCATTCCCGATTCGAAACTTACGTCTTTCGACAAAGTCGCATTCTAAACCACGGCCGAAATATCTCCCATTCCATCTCGATCCGACTTACCGTTCGAGTTTTACGATAAAAACCGTAAAACTTCGTTTTCTCGGAAAGAACTCGAGGAAATGTTATAAAACGGCAACGGTTAAACGAAACACCGAACATTGCCTAATCTATACGATTTATTCGTGATTTCTCGTTGAAATCATAAAAAACGCGCTTTTAATAAAAAAACGCCGAGTAAGTCGTAAAAAACGTGTTTTTAATAAAAAGTCGAGTAAATCGTAAAACTTTGCTATTAACTCGAGAAATTTATTAAAAACGACGTGAGATCAGGAAACGATCCCGTAAAAAGTCGAAAAACGGTTTTTATCGCAAAACGGCCCAGAAGGACCTAAAACGCGATAAAAACCCATCTTGCGATTTCAACGGAATCAAACCCGCAGATTTGATAACGTTTTGACGGTTTACTCGCAGAAGGAAAATAAAAGTCAAGTTTAAAGATAAAAGGAAGGTTTGAAGAGAAATAGAAGATTTTCGCGGAAGAAAAGGAAGGATCGAGAAGAATGGAAAATTCCCGATTTAGTCAAATCTGGGCGAAATGGAAAGATCGGATAGCCAAGACGAGGAGTATATAAAGAGAAGGTCTAGGGCAGAAGCACGGACACGAAATTCAGAGCTCTCACCACCAAAACTAGCATTTAGGAATCTTTCCGTTTTTCTGTTAGCGAGCTGCGTCTCAATTAGGGTTTTCTAGTTCTTACGTTTTCGGCTACTCTCTTTGTACCAGTTCAACGCAGATTCGGAATAAGAACCTTCTTGCTTTCAATCTCGCTTATTTTCGTTTTAATTCTAAGTGTTNACTCTCTTTGTACCAGTTCAACGCAGATTCGGAATAAGAACCTTCTTGCTTTCAATCTCGCTTATTTTCGTTTTAATTCTAAGTGTTTTCGTCATCTTAATCTTTGTTGTGCGGTTCTCGCAGATAGCCGGTTCCTCTGGAAACTTAGGGTTTTCCCGAAGTTTCCTTATTTACGATTTATTTGACAGTAGGGTGAAATGGACTCCCACAGTTTGGCGCTAGAAGGAGGGGGGGTCGGATCTATCTTACACTGTAACCGCAACATGTCCAACGAAGAAACGATGACTGGTGACAACCAAACTCGCGACGAACGCGACAACGTTGAAACACCGCTACCAAAAGGCGGCCAACGCTACAAACGCTAACACCGAGACCGTCGAAAAGATGCTTTCCGAGTTTAACAAAAAATCGGAAGAGCAGGAAAAGCTCATTGGTTCACTCGCAAAACGGCTCGAAACCCTAACTGCGAGAACCAAAGCAATTCGCCCCCGCGGAACTACCAAAATCCGCGGAAGGAGACTCGATTTCGGCGTTCCTACGGATCGTCCCAGAATCGATCAGGGAAACGTACCGGAAAAGGATTCCGGAAAAGAAAACCCTGACACGACGCTGAACGAATCGGAAAAATATCCTATTCGCGAACAGGAGACCGAAGGCGACGGCATCGAAAGGGTCAACCTGGAAACGAGCGACCAGGACGACTCGACAGACGAAGATGCCGACGTCCATCCTAGGAGAAGGAAAACTCGCAGTCCTCAACCGGAGTCGTCTCCCGAACGTTCCTTTATTGGAGACGAAGGAGAACTCGACTTCGCGCGATACGCAAAAACCGCCGAGGAACGATCTCCGGTCACTCGCAGCAAACGCCGACATGGTCGGAAAACTGCTGGCAATCAGACCGAGATTCGCGATCTCCGCGAATACATTACCTAAACGGCCGCAGCGGTTAAAGCGGTGAAATCTCAGATTCACCACGCGACCAGCGCCGCACCCGAGATCGATCGGCTGCTGTACGAGTCTCGGAAAACGCCCTTCACGGCTCGCATCACCGAGATCAAGCTGCCAGATCCCGAAAAGCTTAAGGTGCCAACTTACTACGGGACGACCGATCCCAAAGCGCACCTCCAAGCATTCCAGATCACCATGGGACGAGCCAAGCTCAAGGACCACGAAAAAGACGCAGGCTACTGCCGCCTCTTCGTCAAAAATCTGGAAGGAGCCGCACTCGAGTGGTTCGCCAAACTTAGGCGAAACTCGATCGGAAGTTTCCGTCGATTGGCTTCGGAGTTCCTGAAACAGTACTCGATGTTCATTAACCCAGAAACCTCCGACGCCGATCTCTGGAGCTTGGTGCACGAGGAAGACGAATCTCTCCGCGACAAAGCCGCCATCGACGCGTTAAATCGAAGTTCCGCAAATGGATAACTCTCGAGAAACCGCGGACGATCTAGGATGCGCTCCATAAGGCCACCGACTTCATAACCATCGAAGAGGAAACTAAAATCCTGTCCGAAAAGCATAAGTCGGCGAAAACCCTAAGTAACGACAAATTCGTCCATCACGAGGGACATGATCTCTGAGGGGCGCATAACTACGCTGTCAACTCCAGTTCGGAACAAGGGCGAACTACGGGTAACACGTGGACGAGAAATTCGAAATACGACGAGAATTCATTCTGCGACCTCCACCAAACCCATGGTCATTCCACCGTGAACTGCAAAGTTCTCAGCGCCAGACTGGCCGCAAAGTTAGTTGCGGGCCGCAAAGTTAGTTGCGGGAGAACTTTCCGAGATTTCAAGTGTCAAGGATCTCATCCGCGATTCGGACCGCGTCCCCAAGAATGACAAAAACGCGCAAACTCCGCCTCAGGGAAATCAGTCGGGCGAAAAACGCGGACGAAGAACAGACGAGAAGGGTAACGATGCTAACCGCCGAAAAATCAACATGATCATCGGCAAATCGCCATACTTTAACGACACCGTCTCGTCAATAAAATCCTACCAACGTAAAGTCGAAACCGGCTTGAGTTGGAAGGTGCCGATGGACGATTCTCAGACATGAGTAATCTCTTTCAACGATGCTGAAACCGGCGGAATCGACCAACCGCATGCCGATCCCCTTGTCATCGATTTGGTGATAAGCGATCTCGAGGTTGCTCGAATCCTGGTTGATACCGGAAGCATGGTCAACGTCATCTTCCGCAACACGCTAGCACGAATGGGAATCGATCTCTCGAAAGTCGAGCCGATTCCAAAACCGCTGACTAGCTTCTCCGGCGAAACGTCAATGACCTTGGGATCAATCCGACTACCGGTCGTCGCGAAAGAAGTGACGAAAATCGTTAACTTCGCGGTAGTCGATGTCCTGGCTATCTACAACGTGATTATGGGCACGCCTTGGATAAAATCCATGAAGGCGGTCCTGTCCACGTATCATTTAGGCATCAAATTCCAAACGCCTACGAGAGTCGCAGTAATTTGGGGATGCCAAAGACAATCGCGATCTTGCTTCCTGGCCGAACATAAGCTGAGGCAATTAGCGGTCGCGATCGTGAAACCAAAACGGGCAAAGGTCACGCCACCGCCCGCAGACGACAACCCGAAGCAAGCAACGGCTGAGAAACCAGAAGTTTCCGCACCCATCGCTTCCGCCCAACCGGAGGAGACAATCCCGGACAAAGACATCGATCCCGCGACTGAAGCGATCGAGAAGTCTATGACACCCGAGTAAACACACTCGCGCAAACAATCAGAACTACGAGATGGCTTGATTTCCGAAGGGAATACGTAGGCAGCTCGCCGAAAGACGAGTTCAGCTATGCCCCCTTCCAAAGCGGGGGGGGGGGGGGAGTGGGTGAGTATACGAGTATTCGTATACTCCCGAAATTTTTTACAAAATTTCTCTTAGCTTTGTAATCGAAAAATTTTCGAAATTTTTTAATAAAGACAAAATTAGAATATCTCCGTTACCATCGAAAAACACAAATCCGGAAAACCGCTTCTGCAGTAACAACAACTTAATCATTTTATAAAAATTCGCATATCAAAATATTTTCGGAAAGAACGGGCGAGACGTCGCCTAAATTCTCGAAAGAAAATATTTCCCCAAAAGTCCGTCCGCGACTATAAAAACACGAACGCTCGGCGATTGGCCCCGTCGAGCACGCTAGCCGTCCTAAACAAACGCACTGACCTATCGGTCCACATACATCTGACGAGGATAAAATAGCGCGCTATAAAATAAATCCAAATTTTTTGTCAGCACTTCCGGGAAATTGTTCCCGGAGAGATGCTCGATTCCAACCAGACGAATCGTATAAGCCGAGAACCTATCGCGGATTCTAAATCGGTATGGAATCAGGTTAAAATCGCAACAGGCAAAACGAAAGCCGATTAGTCATCGCACAGCCCCAATCCGAAAGTAAACCTAGGTCTTGCCCTAAACCCAGCACACTGGTCGCTAACGTCTCAAGGCATGAATCGAAATCCTAAAGGCATGTCTCTTCGCCCACATCTAATTACTCGCGAAAATCGAAATCTCCCGAGTTAACGAATCGGACGATCTACACCAAAGAGTTAGGTACGAGATGACAACTCGTATTCTTTCCTCTACATCTAATATAAAAAACGAATTTCATACTTAGAAAATGTTTTATTAAAAGCATTCGAATACACACCGCCCAGCGGTAGGGATTCAAAGCCACCAACGGCCAATCCCGAAAAAAAAAACAACGACAAAATCGAAAAACTAAGAACATCACACATCAAAAGCAGACTGATCGACTTCGTCACCCATGTCCGGGATCTAAGGTCCAACTTCGACCGAATCCGGCAATACCACGACGGGATTCCATTGATCCCACATACGCGCCTTAAGGTCAAAAAACTCGGACTGCATATCTTTTTCCCGATTCAAATCTTCCCATCGCATTTCGGATTCCTTAGTAAACGAGTACCCTTCTTTCTGAGTCAGGGATAACCCATGAACAGTCCCGCGACATTCGCGATAATCACCATGCGCCCGTTGAACAGCTTCCGCATCCGAATAACCGGTTGCAAATCGCTCGCGACGAACCCTCATTTCCTCGGCAACCTCTCGTTTGCCCGCACGACGAGCACGACGAATCTTTTGGTCAGAAAGCTCCTTAGCACGACGAGACCTGGTCGCACACTCATCCCTCACGCGAGTAACCTCCCTCGCGACCATTTCTTCGGCTTGGTTGGCCTTGACCTCTGCCCGAAGACGAGCAACTTCCTTTTCGGCCATGTTCGCTCGGAACTCGGCAAGGCGAGCCTCAGCGGTACGATTGTCCAGGGCTCGGCTCATGATAAGGAAACCCTGCCAAAGGAAAGAGTTAAGCCATGTCGTAAAAATTGCTCGAAAGAGAAAACAATAAACGCGCGTACCTCCTGTGCAATCTCGGACCCCCTAGTAAGCTCTGGAACTTGATCATGGTCGACGTCCGGAAAATGGGAGGTCGATGATCCGCCCGCCCTCGTCCAGAAGCCATCTTCCGCCTGACTATCGAGAAAATCCTTGAGGATATTATCAGGAGAAGTCGCGCGCTCAAAGTCATCGTCTTCAATTACCGGATTTTTACCCCTTCGGGAGCGAGATTTGCCACTTCCCATCGAGGGAACATGCGGAATGAACTCTCCGATAAACGGATCCTCCTCGTAAATCGGAGAATCCGCAAAATGTCGAGATCGGAAGAGGGCAACCGCTTGACGGACGCGTTGTGGAGAAAAACTGCACCAACCAACGTCGCCACGTTTGAAAGAAGTGGTGCTATCCGGAAGATCTGCGGGATACGGAGGGAAAGGGTTTGTCACTGCGGAAAAACAGGAAGTCATTAAAAAAAAAAAGACAATAGTAAGGGTTCGTGAGAATTCAAATCGTATACCTCTCCGACCCCACGTGGTCGTAAAAAATGGAATGCCACCCTCCTCGACCGATGCACCGTCGATACGAACATAGAAGAATTTTTTCTTCCAAGAAGTAGAAGACGTTGCGCAGCCCGTAACAATTTCATCACGAGGGTTTAGAGTAATCCTCCGCGAGTGCCCTGTAGGTTTTAACAAACCCTCGAGATGATCGACGGTAAGGGTGATTCCCTGCTCGTACCTCAGCATCAAAAGACCGACGAGTTGCTTTAAACTTGGAGGATTCAACTGACTAATCGACAGTCCTAGCCTGTGAAGGAAATGCACAATGACTTCCGGAATCGGAAACCACAAGTGGCATTGTTGCAGGAAAATGTTATAACATGTGAAGAAGCCGTCGGGCGCATCCTCGTCGCTCTCCCCGGCAAGTGGAGAACGAAACTCAACTGCCTCTGGGACTCGGCAGAATTCACGCATGAAATCAATGCTGTTAAAAAGCGTCAAGCTCGGACGTCCAGAAGTCTGATCGACGTCCGACAAGGCTGGAACCCAAGTTCCAGGCCTAGCAGACCTCGATTTATCTCCGATCGCCCAAAAAGCCTCGAAATCCGTCGGATCGACTAACGGGGACAAGTACTCTTCCTTCGGAGCCAAGGCTGGAGGTTGCGAACTCGTTCCCTCAGAATTGTAAAAATTGGAACTAGTTGAGGAACGAGTTTTTCTTCCTGAAAACATGTTTGAAGATCTTCAGAGAAAGTGGAGAGAAAAATTTCTTGAATAAGTTGTAAAAGATGGAGTAAAGAATTCAAAATTTTACTCCATATACTTATAGGGAAGCATTTTACTATTCACCTTTGGACTTTTGGCCATTAAAGTTCAGCCTAATTCCACAAAACTCGCCAAACGAGCTCAATTCACTCGCAAAAGTCTCACGATTCTTACGAGCTGGGGGGCTAATTGTTGGGGTCAAAATCGGTACGACGGAATTAATAGCCAAAACTCTCCGCAAAAATAAAAAAAAAAACAGTTTTATAAAGCTCGAAAATCGTTTTATAAAACTCGAGAAATCGTTTTATAAAACTCGAGAATCGTTTTATAAAACTCGAGAATCGTTTTATAAAACTCGAGAATCATTTTATAAAACTCGATAAATCGTTTATAAAACTCGAGAATTCGTTTTATAAAACTCGAGAAATCGTTTTATAAAAATCGAGAATCATTTTATAAAACTCGAGAATCGTTTTATAAAACTCGAGAAATCGTTTTATAAAACTCGAGAATTCGTTCTATAAAACTCGAGAAATCGTTTTATAAAACTCGATAAATCGTTTTATAAGACTCGAGAAATCGTTTTATAAAACTCTAGAAATCGTTTTATAAAACTCGAGAGATCGTTTTATAAAATCGTTTTATAAAACNTTTTATAAAACTCGAGAATCGTTTTATAAAACTCGAGAAATCGTTTTATAAAACTCGAGAATTCGTTCTATAAAACTCGAGAAATCGTTTTATAAAACTCGATAAATCGTTTTATAAGACTCGAGAAATCGTTTTATAAAACTCTAGAAATCGTTTTATAAAACTCGAGAGATCGTTTTATAAAATCGTTTTATAAAACTCGAGAAATCGTTTTATAAAACTCGAGAAATCGTTTTATAAAACTCGAAGATCGTTTTATAAAACTCGAAGGTCATTTTATGAAATACGAAGATCGTTTTATAAAACTCGAGAATCGTTTTACAAAACCGCAAAAAACCGAAAAAGCCGTAAAACGCGAACTAGTCGCAACTAGTTCGCCGAGAGGCGAACTAAGAAGCACTCTCTAGTTCGCCCATCGGCGAACTAAGCCGGGCCCGGCTTAGTTCGCCGATGGGCGAACTAAGAGTCACTCTCTAGTTCGCCCATCGGCGAACTAAGCCGGGCACGGCTTAGTTCGCCGATGGGAACTAGAGACTTCCCGGACACTCCGCGTCTCGATTTCCCGCATTCCCGATTTGAAACTTACGTCTTTCGACAAAGTCGCATTCTAAAGCACGGCCGAAATATCTCCCGTTCCATCTCGATCCGACTTACCGTTCGAGTTTTACAATAAAAACCGTAAAACTTCGTTTTCTCGGAAATAACTCGAGGAAATCGTATAAAACGGCAACGGTTAAACGAAACACCAAACATTGCCTAAACTATACGATTTATTCGAGATTTCTCGTTGAAATCATAAAAAACGCGCTTTTAATAAAAAAAACGCCGAGTAAGTCGTAAAAAACGTGTTTTTAATAAAAAGTCGAGTAAATCGTAAAACATTGCGATTAACTCGAGAAATTTATTAAAAACGACGTCAGATCAGGAAACGATCCCGTAAAAAGTCGGAAAACGGTTTTTATCGCAAAACGGCCCGGAAGGACCTAAAACGCGATAAAAACCCATCTTGCGATTTCAACGGAATCAAACCCGCAGATTTGATAACGTTTTGACGGTTTACTCGCAGAAGGAAAATAAAAGTCAAGTTTAAAGAGAAAAGGAAGGTTTGAAGAGAAATAGAAGATTTCCGCGGAAGAAAAGGAAGGATCGAGAAGAATTGAAAATTCCCGATTTAGTCAAATCTGGGCGAAATGGAAAGATCGGATAGCCAAGACGAGGAGTATATAAAGAGGAGGTATAGGGCAGAAGCACGGACATGAAATTCAGAGCTCTCACCACCAAAACTAGCATTTAGGAATCTTTCCGTTTTTTTGTTAGCGAGCTGCGTCTCAATTAGGGTTTTCTAGTTCTTACGTTTTCAGCTACTCTCTTTGTACCAGTTCAATGCAGATTCGGAATAAGAACCTTCTTGCTTTCAATCTCGCTTATTTTCGTTTTAATTCTAAGTGTTTTCGTCATCTTAATCTTTGTTGTGCGGTTCTCGCAGATAGCCGGTTCCTCTGGAAACTTAGGGTTTTCCCGAAGTTTCCTTATTTACGATTTATTTGACAGTAGGGTGAAATCGACTCCCACAAGAATCAACCTGGCTCTGATACCAACTTGTAAAACCCGATCCTGGTCCAGTGAACCCCAACCAGATCAGTGTCTTAACCTATAAAATTTCTATGTTTGATTCCAGTTTTAAGCCTTTGTTTAACTAAGTCTAATTAACAAAACTGAGGTTCATACAATCAGAGTTATAAAAACAAATAAAATAAGGGAAAACATATTGTATAAATATAAATCAGAGTGATACAAAGTATTCATATTATTCAGTTTGCACAATAGGCTAACATAAGTTTAGTACTACATGAAACTACCCCATAACCAACACACATCCATTCCAGCCTGAGTCTTCACAGCACCTTGGCCTTGCCACGGTCCTTGTCATTACCTGAAACCACACAAGCACAATCACATATAATCATAAGTCCGATAACCTAGTACACAAGGCTAATACATTTGCATGGTTCTGGCCAAAAGCTATGTTCCTGCCCAATTTTGGCCAAACCCAAAAGTGGTCTAAAAATTATAAAAAAACTATGATAATTCATGAAAAATCCCAACTAAGACAATGGTCAAGTCAGATTCCTCAGAACCGGTCTCGATCATACCGATCTCGACCCTGACCAGCCAAGCCAGTACAAAAANGGCTAATACATTTGCATGGTTCTGGCCAAAAGCTATGTTCCTGCCCAATTTTGGCCAAACCCAAAAGTGGTCTAAAAATTATAAAAAAACTATGATAATTCATGAAAAATCCCAACTAAGACAATGGTCAAGTCAGATTCCTCAGAACCGGTCTCGATCATACCGATCTCGACCCTGACCAGCCAAGCCAGTACAAAAATAATAAAAATGGAATTCGACCTAGACAACTCCAATTCGTGCCTAGTCATTTCCAATAATTCTTAAATATTCTAAAACATCTATCCTGAAAGTTTCAAGCCATTTCATTGAGGAAAAAGTGGTTTGGGACCAGAAAACCCAAATCTGGCCTGAAGCAGTCCTATGGAACCAGCCTTATGCTTGGTCCATGGGAAGGCCCTTCTGATCACCAAATTTTCATAGAATCATCAGGAAAGGAAGATATATAAGTAGACAAATAGGAATAGGCGTAACCAGAGTTTCCAGAGACCATAAACCACATGTTCTCACACCAAGGGTTCATGCCTTTGGTATAACCGATCCACACCACTAACCTTAGAGGAGCGATCCTTCTGACCACATTCCTGATCCTTCTCCTTCTCTTTCTGCGTGTCCTTCTCCTTCTGTCTGGTATACATCTTCACTGGAATTGATTCCCACGAACACACACACCAGAAAACACCCAACCTTCACACAGATCTTCACCAAACTTGGTTTTTCTCTTTTTCTTTGTCTATGGATTTTGGCAGATTTTTGCTTAAATGTTTCTGATGATTAATCACGTCCAGAGGCCTTATATTTATAGGAGAAGGGTCTGCAAACTCCCCAGGGGCGAACAGACATGACTGGTTTGAGGGAAAAGGCACAAACTGCCCATTTGCACCCTTTCACATGCCACCAGTCCCAACTGCCCTTTTTGAGCGTGTGGGCCTTTAAGCACAGGCCCAGGAAGTGCTTCTGAGTCCCCAGCCCACTTGCCAAGACCCACCAGGCCAAACTCCCATCAGAGCTCCAGCCTGGCCCAGCCACAGTCCCACCTCGGCCCAGCCGGCCAAGACTCCAACACTCCACTTAGCTGAGCTGAGCTGATTGGCAGCTGGCCCAGCTGAGTGAGCTAGTCCACCAGCTCCTGGGAGCTGACCTACACTGACTGAGATGCCTCTGAGCTTCCCCCAGCTACCTGAGCTTCTTCTAAGCTGTACTGAGCTGCCTGAGCTTCCCCGCGGCCTCATCCAGCTACCATAACACTTGTCCAACTCCCTAATGCTTGTTTCCTTCTTGTTTTGGTTAAGTTTCAGCTTCCTGATACCCTTAACCATGTCTTTAGGCCATGATACGCTTGTACTTAGGTCATATGACCTGACTGGTGCATCTCCCCGCACCATGGCCCGCCCTGACGATCCTATCTAGGATCGGGGACATGACAGGTCTGCAGGGACTTTATTAAAGAGATCCCATATCAGTTCTTCAACCATGTCAATATGATCCATTGGTTTCTCGTCATGAAAGCCATGAAAGACACACTGACTCATAAGAAGGATATACACCAGTTTCAGCTCAAAGTCAACTTCTTTTGTCATTCCGCAAGTAGTATTGATTGACGTTGGGGTGTTGGTGTCGATCGACACGAAATGAGATTGTCAATCGACACTAAATGAAATGTGCTGATCAAGGGACTGTAGAAAGCATCGTGGTAAACAGTATCGGTCGACAAGGAAAGAATTGTGTCGATCGATTTCGGGAGAACAAGGTTTAAGTAGTCTGGAAAGGGAAATTTTATTTCTTCGCCTTATTCAAGGTGGAATGGATTAACACAGGGATTTCAGTCCCTTGTTTATCTTTAGTTTGGCTAATTAAATTGCCTAATATCCCTATTGGCGTTGTTGATCGATTTATGAGTTTGTTTGTTGATCGATATGTGGTGTGCGCTGTCGATCAATGTTTCTTTGTGAGTGACGATTGATTCTTCCCTTGTAGACTTCCGGATCATGCATAAACCAGCATGCTCCTTCCTTGAAGGACTCATAAATTCTCTCGTCATTGCTTTCTGGTACTGAGATATGTACCTGAAATAGAATAAAGTTTTTCTATGTGTTTTTGAAATAAATAAAATAACCTAGACTAAATCTAACTAAATAAGATCTAATGGCGATCAAAGCTCCCCGTCAACGGCGCCAAATTTGATATCACTCAAATTACCCTAAGAAGTGAATTACTCTCTCAAATAAGAGGTTCAGTTGTAGTACTTAGGGATCGAATCACGAAGAGCTAGGGAAACAATTAAATCTAAGCAGTTATTAATAATCAAACAGTAAATAAATAGTAAAGCAGTAAACAATGCAAGCAATAAATAAAACAGTAAACAAGATGAACAAGGAAATTGTTCAACATGGAAAGAGGTTGTTTTATGGAAAGATGGTTTTATTTGAAAGAGCCACTGCTGTCGGTTCAGTATGCTGCATAGCTGCAGGTTCCGGCACTGCTTCTATGGTCGGGAGCAAAAGTAAACAGGATGTTTGGCCTGGTATGCAGGATTTGGACCTGTCTATATCTCGAATCACTCAAATTTTTAGTGGGAGAAAGCTTTGATAACGCAGAATTAAGCAGATAGGAGGGCTATTCGGGTTCTTGTACAGAAGTCCTAGAAGGAAAAGAATGGGGCCACGGAGCATGTTCAAACTAAGTAGGACTTCTCAGTCCCAGAGTATTTGGTCTTATGAAGTTGTAAGAATGATCCAATGTCCCCTCCTTAGTCCCTGCGCCATAGGGACTGACCAGGGTTGTCTTTCGTCCAGACATATTTAACCAACCGTTTTGTGGCTCCGTGTAAGAATGATCCAACGTCCCCTTCTTTAGTAAAGGAGGAAAGTAAACAATTCTCAATGTTTCTTGAGGATCCAGATTTCTGCGAAGCCAACGGCAACTGATCATACTATATATAAGACAAAGTAAACAATATGAAATTCAAAGAAAATAAAAGGAGGATCTTATTTCGAATCCACGCAAAAGTGTAGCGATTGTTACAACATGTTGTTTTTGAACAAGCATTCTGATATAAGTTTTTTATGTCGTTGGTCTTTCAAAATGGTAATGATTTCGTTCGTTTTACACAAGTTTTTCCGTAAAGATTTTCTGAAAGTTGTTTGTGAAAGATTATCTAATAAATTTTCTTACGAGAATTTTTACGTGGAAACTTTCTTAATTTTGTTTTGCGGAAGATCATTTCGTAAAACTCGTCATTTCTCACAAATCCCTTCTGAAAGAACGTTTTTCCGATCACCTAATGTTTGGATAAAAAATATTTTATTCCTTGTGGGAATGAAATATAAGAATTTTGTTCTTGTATTCTTATGCAAATGGTTTGGCTTATGCGCAATAGTTTCTTCGACATTTGTGGCTTATATTTGCTTAAGGCACTATTTCTTGAAGGATTTTATCCTTTGATTTTGCCATGAACGATTTTGACCCCAACATATTCATAGATAATATCTACAACTAAATCCAATTGATTTGAAACTTGTTATTTGTGTTTAATAACTGTTCTTAGTAAACCGTAACAATTTGTGTAATCTGCAATTCTTATTTACCTGCGAGAATCTTTGAGTCTAGCGACTTTCTATCGAATTTACAACCACTTTTATTTCTTTTTACTTGCATTACATTCTACTTTGTGTAGCTTATTTAAAACTAAACTTTCTTGAGTGGTCTTGAGTTTTGTGGATTCGACCTCAACATACTACGACTGTATCTGTGAATTTGCAAAGTAGCTCATTAGAGTGTATTTGAGCATATAAACTAAAACGCTTGATCAAAACAATGTCTGGATATATGAAAGACAAAGTCGCAACTGGCACAAACGCTGGTAAAAAAAACTCTAGCAGCGACTGCTCCTGTAGCCAACGCTCACGCAAACGCTGTAGTAATTAACAAAATCAAGAACTTAATCGCGACTCTTCACCAAGGAAAGAGCACGAAACGAGCTCGCGATTTCTCTGTCTAAACAAAAGTGCAACGATAAAACCAATCAAACCCCTTAACCAAATCAGAGAAATCTCAACGCGTGAAGGTTTGACCAGCTCGCCCAATGGCGAGTTGGACACGATTCTCATGATCCTAAGCCTGATCCTATTCCAAACTCGATCGTACAGTGTTTCGTTTCGTCTCAATCAAACTTTTTGTTGAGAATCTACGACGAAAACAAGTCAACTCGACGAATCGAGATTATCCGCACCAAGCAGCTGAACCATACGGCGAGCTGAACCAAGCAAGCTCAGGTCGCCGTACGGCGAGCTGAACCAAGCAAGCTCAAGTCGCCGTACGGCGAGCTGAACCAAGCAAGCCCAGGTCGCCGTACGGCGAGCTGAACCAAGCAAGCCCAGGTCACCGTACGGCGAGCTGAACCAAGCAAGCTCAGCTCGCCGTACGGCGAGCTGAACCAAGCAATCTCAGCTCGCCGTAATTTGAGCTGAACCAAGCAAGCTCAGCTCGCCGTACGGCGAGCTGAACCAAGCAGCTCAGCTCGCCGTATCGCGAGCTGAGAGGACACATTGACCTCTCCCAAGAGGTGCTTACTTTGCCCCAAGGGTTCTCAGCGTCCAGCTCGCCGTATGGCTAGCTGAACCGTCCAAGTTAGCTCGCTGTACGGCGAGCTGAACCGTCCAAGTTAGTTCGCCGTATGGCGAGCTGAACCGTTCAAGTTAGCTCGCCGTACGGCGAGCTAACCAGCCTTTCACCTTGCCAAAGAGGCGTTGACTTTGCCCCAAGGTTTCTTACCATCCAGTTGGCCACACAGCGAGCTGAGAGGCTTCATCCGGCTCGCCCTACGTCGAGCTGAACCAATCCTCGAGTCTTGATCACGCCGGTTCACGTTTTGTTTCAGTCGGAATGTTCATCGAGATTTTATGACAAAATATGCAAAGACTTGTTTTTTCGTATAAGTTCGAATCAATCGTCTAAAACGGCAACGGTCGACTTAACACCAATGTTGCCTAAACTATACGAGAGATCTGAACTCTCTAAACGCAATCTAGTTTTACAAAACTCTGCCATAAAAGTCGAAAACATCCAATCATAAACACGTTATTGTTTTTTCGATATACAAAGCGCACCTAGTCGGTTAAGTAAAACCAGAAGTACGAAGAAACAAGATCATAAACTCGGACGATGAAATCGCTTCCACACTCCGAAACTCTCGTTCATATTTCGTCGAAGACAGATTCATACAAATGTAAGTCAAAAGACGAAGAACGAGGAATAGACAACCCCAAATCGTCAATGAAACTAAGATCGCCACGCATTCGAACGTACTCATTTCCTAAAAGAAAGAAGGAGCTAGAGACGCTGACNGATCATAAACTCGGACGATGAAATCGCTTCCACACTCCGAAACTCTCGTTCATATTTCGTCGAAGACAGATTCATACAAATGTAAGTCAAAAGACGAAGAACGAGGAATAGACAACCCCAAATCGTCAATGAAACTAAGATCGCCACGCATTCGAACGTACTCATTTCCTAAAAGAAAGAAGGAGCTAGAGACGCTGACATCGTTTTAAAACCGACTCGCTCCTAGAAATTTACGTGAATCAGACATACTCCAAGTCATCGCCAATCCACCACGGTCTTTAACCAGCCCGTATTATCGATCCTCCGAATCCTTCAAAGGAACCTCATCTTTTTTCTTTTCGTCGAATATTTTTCCTCACATCGAAAAATTCTTTTTATAAAGCAAACTCTCGCCAAAACAAGCAGAAAAATATTTGGGCAATGCGACGCCTCGTCAAAATCATCCCAAAAGCAAACGACAATCTAAGAACCGTCTAAATGCTAAAGACTGATACAAACCGTCTGAGAAATAATCTCGACGACTATACAGCATCTCTCGTCGCAATCATGCGGTTAGAAAATCTCTGCGAAACTTCAGAGTGAAACTCGATTATTTGCCGTAGTCATAAAGATCTTCTCGAACGTGATAAAACAAGTTTCGTATAAGAATCAAAAAATTATACGAAAAATTCTTATACGAAAAATCTTTAGGCGTCAAAGCATTGATCTCCTTCTTCGTCGAACCAAGTGAGTCACGGAATAATATCAAGAACATTTGCAGCAAAAAGAAAAATTGAGAACACAAAGCAACAATAGAGAACACGTCCTCCCTTCTCTCCGACTGATCCTATTTCTGGTCATATGATTCATTCCGCCCGAGAAACCCGCCAAAAAATTTTGCGACTAGATCTCGGTGAAATAAATTTTGGTAAAACTCCGCGAGTGACTCCGAAAAACTATCACCGAAGAATCAAAAACTAAGTGGAAAGGTTTCTCGAAAAGTCTGCGGAAACATTGCTAACCCAATGCGTGGTGCCGATTTACTAAATTCATCACCCGTTACTTACGCGAGAAATCCTTCGTATAGTAAGGATCATGTCATAACGAAGTAACTTTCGAAAGTAAATGTAACAGGTTGTACAAAAAGTAACTTCCTTATAGCGAAAACCAAACTATACGATCCAGCACTGAGTGACCAATCTAAACTTTGCTTCCTCGCGCCACGATCTGAAAGATCTCACTCTTTATCCCTTTGGTTCACGAGCATCCGCTCTCATTCCTCCCGATAACATCCGAGAATGAAACCGCCCCGCAAACGACTCCGCACGGGCTCTGCATCGAGCTTCTTAGGCTATGTCTCCCTCGAGTAAAAAAGAAAACGGAAAAACGTTTTCTGCAACCATGAGCATACTTGGCATATTAATCTCGACAAACGCTACTTGGCCCTTGTCCGATCACACTTCGCTTCGATGACCGGGTCCAAGTCTACAAACCGACTCGACTTGATATCACAAAGTTGTCATGGTCTAATCCCTTATCACCTACATCATTGGCTATGCGGCTAAATACAACCTTCACGCCAAGCCAAAACAATTAACGGACAATGTAAAACGCCCTTGGTTATACGGCTGAATACAACCTTCACGCCAAGCCAATACTTCAACGGGTAATGCAAACTTTTTGAAAAATTGGCTAAGTTCTTTAACCTCACGATTCACTCTATTTCCGAAGCAAGTTGCCCACAAAATCCGACAGAGCTCCCGAAGCCGTGCGAGTCTCGGAAAGTCAACACCTCAAAAAAGTACTGTAATTAAAGACGCCTCGTTTCAGGAGAAAACTTACGCGACCTCTCGGTCCTAATTGCTCTAGCATGAATCAAACTACTTAACATCCAAGCAGGAACGAAAGTGTTGATTGCGAGAAACCGCAAACGAACCAAAGTGTTCCTGCAAAGCAGGGTTAAGACAAAACCCTTGCAACACCGCGCGACATCTTTGAGCCCGCAAACGTTTCGAATACGAAACGCGGCATATAAAATAAAAACCAATTTTCGGCACTGCGAGACGTCGCAGACGCCCGGAGAATAGTTTTTCGATACAAATACCTTCCTCGATAAAGTCATTTTCTTGGAAGATCTAACAGTCCATCCGCGACTATAAAAATACGCAAAACTTCTTAACGTACGTATCCTTCGTGAAGGCCAAAACAACGTAAACATCTATCACCTAAAAAGTTTGTTGCTGATAACAACAAACTCGCAACAGTCCTAAACAAACTTAAGTTATTTCGCAAAGATAGCTCTCGAACACCCGACACAAGGGTAATAGCACTATAAAAGAAATCCAAAATTTTGGTCAGCACTTCTGGGCAACTTAGAAATTGTTCCCGGTGAGATGCTTGATTCGAACTAGACGAATTGTATAAGCCGAGAACCTATCGCGGATTCTAAATTCATACGGAATCAGGTTAAAATCGCAACAGACAAAACGAAAACCGACTAGTCATCGCATAGCCTCAATTCAAAAGTAAACCTAGGTCTTGCCCTAAACGCAGCACAGTGGTCTCTAACGTCTCAAGGCATGAATCGAGATCCTAAAGGCATGTCGCTTCGTCTATATCTAAACGCTCCCTCGAAGTGCTAAACATCCTAAAACGAGCAAACAAATAAGGCGATCCACAAATGGAAAAGAATGCGAGACGACAACTCGCGGACCTCCCTCAATATCAACTCATATTCTTCCCGCTACATTCATACGAATTAAAACACGCTCTTAAAAATGAAAACTGGTTAAGCGGCAGGGACTCAGAGCCGCACATGGACAGTCCAAAACTATAACAGCCACACTCGGCCATAGAAAAAATCCCACGAGGCTAGTCTCAAGTCCGGAAAAGGTCCAATACACATAGCCAGACCGTAAAGGTCTTGCTAAGAAACAGGTCATACGAACCTTAACTCCAAAACAAACTATGAAAAGCTTGATCCCTTCAGTAGGGTATGTAGCAGCCTTCACAAGGCGCAGCACTAATCCTAAACACTTTCCGCTTCCTGGAGAGTGGAAAGATCAGTTTCAACGGACCTTTCTAACCATTAATTCCGCCTAACTTAACTAAAACTGGCTAACCACTCACAAGAACCTTACGCTAGAGGCTCAAGATTCTAGCGAGCTGGGGGGCTAACTGTTGAAATCAAAATCGGTCTTGACGGAATCAATGGCTAACAGTCTCCGCCAAAATAAAAAATACGTTTTATAAAACTCGAGAAGTCGTTTTATAAAGCTCGGTAAGTCGTTTTATAAAACTCGAGAAGTCATTTTATAAAACTAGATAAGACGTTTTATAAAACTCAAGTAGTCGTTTAATAAAACTCGAGAAGTCATTTTATAAAACTCGAGAAGTCGTTTTATAAAAATCAAGAAGTCATTTTATAAAACTCGAGAAGTCATTTTATAAAACTCGGTAAGTCATTTTATAAAACTCGAGAAGTCATTTTATATAACTTGATAAGCCATTTTATAAAACTCAAGAAGTCGTTTTCTAAAACTCGAGAAGTCATTTTATAAAACTCGAGAAGTCGTTTTATAAAACTCTATAAATTGAGAAGTCGTTTTATAAAACTCGAGAAGTCATTTTATAAAACTCGACGAGAAATCATTTTATAAAACTCGAGAAATCGTTTTATAAAAGAGGTTTCCAAACAAAAGGAATCC
>CAKOAT010282488.1:16201-27296 GCA_932364175.1 Eruca vesicaria subsp. sativa | reverse complement strand
TAGAATCTCCTGCAAGAACATCTTCTTCTTCACGCTCACCCTCCCTGAAAATGACGCTCGACACTCCACTTTCCGACACAGTCCCGACAAAACCTGCTGATGATGATTCTCCGGACAGTAAAAAAGGGTTATCAGAGAAAGAAGACGCGGTGAAGAATCAGCTGGAGTTGGAACTGGACGATGGAGAAGAGTTCTTGGCAGATGAAATCAATGATTGGGAATTCGATGCTCTTGATGACACTCACCTCGAAAACCAATAGCTGAACCAACCCATATTTTGCAAAAGTAAGCCACTTAAACTCATGTTTAGCCAAAACTTTCAAAGGCAATAGACATTATTGGATAAGTCAGTCATAATTCGTTATAAGAAATGTTAAGTAACAGTTGATATAGGGTATAGTGTCAACTTAATATTAGTAAAGAAACTTATTCGATATTACATTTTGTTTTGTTGTTGTGTAAGGTAGCATATGATGGAGGAAAGTGGGGAGGACATCAATTACTGTTTAGCCAACTGAAAGTTTCTGGCTTTCCAGATTTTTATATAAAACATATAAAGGAATTTTGTAAGTTTTATTCTTCTTAATTTTTTGAAGTTCTAGCTTGAAATATAATCAAATGTAGATATTATATTATAGCTTTCCAATAAGTTTAAAGTGAATTTGTCCTTCTTGGCGGGAGTTAAGATTTGTTTAAATGGATTTTTCCTTTTATTTCTGTCCCTATGTGATATATATTTTTAATGTCGTTGTCATAAAAATATATTCCTGCAAATTTATGAGGGAAATGTGCTTTGCTTTGTTAGCAAATTTTGTTTGAAATTAAAAAGTTTGAATTGGGAACTGCATTCATTGTGGTTGTTAGGTTCTAACGAACTAAATGCACTTTGTTACCTTCACACAGAACAAAGTGTTTATTGCACTCTGAACCCACCAAAGGAGTTTGAACCTTTTTTGGTCTTGCCAGTGCCATCTCCCACGACTTGAATATATATATTTTGTTTACTTACAGTATTCGCTTTTAAGGAACAAAATGTACACACTTTACAAAGAATCGTAATATTTTTCCCTTCTCATTAGACATGTAAATAATACTTGAGCTACAAGCCTACAACTGAAAGCAAAGAAATAAATACTACAATAATTTAACAATAAATGTCAGTGGAGATGCAAACAAAACAAGTGATCAAACCATTATACTTTATTTTAAAATTTATCATCCACTATTATAACCATTTTCCATTTGTATGCATTGACACAGAGCTTGTTTGCTTCAACTGGATCACAAAACAAAGCTAAATAAAATTATTACAGAAAAGTTAGACAACTCATGAGATCCAATTTGATTTGATTGACATGTTTTTGGTAGAAACTGCAAAAGCAGTGGAATGGTTTTTTGTTGTTATCATTCAGTGTCTTGGCATAGTCCTACCTGAACAGATCGATTTCCATATTACATTTTTTACAATATTTTCAAGAGGTTCAAATTCGAATTACGTGGTAGCTAAAGATATGGCTGCTCATTCACAATTTCAAATACACTTACTTATTATTAGAAGACGTAAATAAACAATAACAAAAGAAAGAAACAAAGTAGGTCCACTTTCATACGAAGTGTAGTGGTTTTATGGTCTGCATATGTTTTGACTGAGAGGGTTTCCACTACTCTCACTCCATTATAAATCAAATGTGGGAAATAAACTATTTAATGATTTGTCTATAATATGCGTGTCATTGGCATTATCATTTCCTTTATGTTCTAAAAACTTTTTGGGATATTTCAGAATGCTAAAGACATTATGTTCTTCCTGGAAAATGAGATAGAAAATATTTTAACCAAAAAAAAGACTGAAAGTGGTGAGCATTTACTTTGTGAGTTGTTTCAATGATTGAAACAGAGAAGAAGTTACTCTGCTTTTTAAGTACTTCGCTGTGTACGACAGAGTTCCCACTCCACTTCTCTCCAACACACACTAAGACGTAATTTGCACGAAGTTATCAACTATATAGTACAATTAATTAACACTTCCTTTTTATTACTAAGAATTTTATAAATACAACTTCTTCACATGGATATTTGGTAAAAGAAGTTGTAGCCGATTTTAATAAAATTACAAGTAACAAATCCATTTTTCTTATTTCGAAGTTTCTGCACTCGGTAAAAAGGGGACAGAGCTAATCTTACATGTAATTATTTTATGAATAAAGAAAGTAGAAAGCGAAAAGACTTGAAAAAATAATATAGAAGTGTGGGGATGAAAGGAGGTATCCACTTACTCCCAAGTCACAACCTGCAACAATTATTACACTTTGTAGATATGAAAAGATAACTTTTTGATATGTGGTAACAAGAGCTAGCATTTTTGTGTATCTTGTAAAACAAAAACATATTTGTGATATTTTTCTTCCTTCTTTCTTTATAAAAGATCGCGACTTCTGTCAGCTACCGTTAGTGCTCTTTTACCATTCACGTGACGTTTGTTACTGTGGCCAATGAGACACGAAGGAAAAGATCTACTAAATATTTTTTTTTTGCTTGTTCCACTGGCTATGACCATGAGTTGTGTGGTGCGGAGTTATAGCCGTTTTGTATCTCTCTGTCTCTCTTTGACTGTCGTCTGCAGGTTAGTGTGGTTGGTTAGTCATAATTGTGTTATTTTGAGTTGGTATTGCATGATACAATGTACATTCAGTTCATGAATATTTTCTGTGTAATCAACATGTGCTAATAGTTTTTGGTTTACCTAAAAATTGTCATCCACAAAAGTTAGTATGTTCTCTATGTATATTAAACAATCATGTGTTATAAGTAATGTTTCAGCAAAGTTTTCATAGTTTTCAGAGATTTGATACACAGTGTAGTAATTTAGATCTACATAACTGGAATATTAGGTTTGATAATCGTTTGGATCAATGTGGACAGTTTAGTTTTCAAGTTGAAATCGAAATGTTGGTTTTAGTGAAGTTACTGGTAGCAAAAATTATATATTTATCGATAATTGAGAGAGAACACAAGTTTAAGGTTGTAAAGGAGAAATAAAGTACGAGGAATGGGAACTTAATATGTGGACAACTTCAAAATAGATCAGCAAACTCATTAGTCTCTTTTCCACTTGTCGATTTAATTATTTATTAGATCCTAACCCGTGCAACCGCGCAGGTTTATTTTTAATTTTTAATTTTTATTTGTATTACATGTTATATTCGATATCTAATCAGTGTTTTGAAATTCGATCGGATCCGAGAATGAACCAAGAAGTTAGGTCATCCATATGTAATCCAGTTTGGTTTTAGAAAACACAATTATATAAGAGAACTTATTTTTGAAATTACTAAAAAAAAGTTAGATTTATAGTAAGAAAATAGAGAGATAGTAAAAGAAAAAAGAGAGAATGTGGAGTTTTAGTTAGTTAATGAAATATACAATTTTTAGAGTCATTTGACATAATTTTGTTATATAAGAACACAATAAAAGCAGTAAAAAACCGTTAAAATCTCGAACTCGATCCAATAGATTAATTATTTCAGTGGCATATGATTGTAAATAATTTGAAAATTAAGAGGTAATTTATTTGGGTACTTCTATTTTAATAAAGTAGATTTCATACTTCTATTGCATCATTATATCCAATCTATATAATGTTCCTGGAGCTTGTATCATAAATTCACACTGGTTTATATCCGTGTAGCATATTTAACTAGGATTGTGTGCTTAGATAACTAAAAAATCAAATACATGTGACTCTAACATAATACTAAAATAGAGCGTCCTACTATACATTTTCAACAAATTGAACGTGAAATTATTCATCACTGTACAGTACTGCTATACTGTACTACTACATTAAAAATCAAACAGTTTTATCACCAGATTTATATGATTATAAAAAAATCTTATTACTACTATTCTCATATAGTTTTTTAAAAAAAAACTATTCTCATACACTTTCATCACCATTCTGCTTTTTTCTACTGATATTACTCTATTATACGCCACTAATCATACATGTAATAATAACTTAATAGCCAAAATGCAAATTCCCACGCAGCATAACACAAATGGTTGGTCTGATTAATAAAAAAAACGTATGCAACGGTAAAGTTTGAGATCGTGATATCAAAACAAGGAACCACTAAAGAAACCGGTGGCCATAGTCACAAATCTTTTCGAAAACATAAAAGAATTACGTAGTTTGGATGTATTAACAAATTCTTCTTAATAAAAACTCAAAATGTTATAAAACTGTGGAAAAAGTAATACAAATTTAAATGTATCACAACTTTACAAGGCGTTTTATTTATATTTTTATCTAAATAAAATAAATAAAAAGGAAGAAAAAAAAAACAATAAATTAAAAGAAATGCCACTTTAAAAGATGCTCTTTCCCTCCTCCCAACCTCCCATGAGCTCTTTCTCAGTTCTCTCTTGAAGTAATAAGTAACCAAAGAGAGAGAGAGAGAGATTTTCAGACACAACATACAACAGTTACATACACCATTACATACACAAAACAATGGATTTGCATGGACCAGAATCAAGAACACAAGCCGCCATGTCCAGCGACTGCGACGATGATTACATAGACATGGAACTCAACCTCTCCTCCTCCTCTTCCTCAAGATTCATCAGCTTCGCCGTCAACTCCTCTCCGCCGCACAGCAGAGAGTTCGAGTTCCAAATGTGCTCCTCCGCCGTAGCTTCCGGCGAGTCCACCACATCTCCAGCCGACGAGCTCTTCTACAAAGGCCAGCTCCTCCCTCTCCACCTCCCTCCTCGTCTCCAAATGGTCCAAAAGCTTCTCGCCTCCTCCTCCTCCTCCGTCGCAATCTCCACTCCCATTTCCCCACGCGCCGCCGTATCCTCGCCGCGGAGATTCAGTAGCAGCGAGATCGACGTAAGCGAGCACTGTTACATCGAGGAGGTAAAGAGATTCAAGAAGATCACTCAGAAGCTTAAAGCTTCACGTGCTTACATAAGATCTCTCTTCTCCAGACCAAACTGCTCAGATTCATCGGAGATCCAATCTGAACCAATCAAGAACTCTAAATTATCCAAAAAGAAGAACCCTTTTGTGAAAACAGAGTCTTTAACTTTAAGCAGCAGCAAGAACCCTCCTTTGATTCATAGGAGATCGTTCTCTAGTGTGATACAGAGACATTCTCAGCCAAAATGCTCTGTTTCTTCTTCTTCGTCTTCCTCTTCGGCGTCTTCTTCGCTTTCGTCTTCGTTTAGTTTTGGTTCAAACGGGTCTTTGGATCTGCAGACGCTGATGAGAAGCAGCAACGCGAGCTCCACGGAGATAGATAACTCCATTGAAGGAGCTATTGAGCATTGTAAGCAGTCGTTTACCACTAGGAAGAGCAATGTGGGTGAGAGTGAGAACTCTTCTTCAAGAACATCTGTTTCTACTTGTGGTGATATTGAAAAAGGTTGAGACTTTTTATGGATCTGGTGACGTTCTCTGGCTCTGATTCTCAATTTCCAAACCGAAAAAGGGACATAGAAAGTTCAAAAAAGGGAACTTTTTTTTTCATATACTCTGTTTTTTTCTTTTTTTGTATTTTTAGATTCTTTTGGGTGCTTTTTTTTTCTTTGTAGAAGTTTGTTGAACTTGAAACTGATGGTTCTTTCTTGTGTTAATGCTATAAGAATTTACTAATTTCAAGGTTCTTGGATTTAAATTTGGCTTGTGAACGAAAACTCTGCTTTCTTCTTCGTTTGTGCGATGTTAATTTGTTAATTTTTAGTTTAGAATTAGTAACAACTACATTACTACCAACCTGGGTAATGACGATTATGAATTATCTCGTTTTTTGTAACCTTCTCGTAATATAATTATTTAATCATAGGGTATTTCAAAGATAATGACAGTTACCAAAAATAAGTTTTGTAAGAAAACATTTGACATAAAATAAAAAAGGGAAATTTGGGCCAATAACCATTATATTGAGAAAAAACAACTCCCTAGCCATAGTAAGCCCATGGGTATGTTATGATACATAATGTTGCATATAATTCCCAATATACCCCATTTATGCGCGTGACCGTCGGATTCTCTCTGTTCCGTAACCCTACGAAACTATTATCCCTTTTCTAAATCGCGGTCGAGAGTTAATCCTTCTGTGAACGATTCCTACGGCGAATATACCATAGCGGAGAAGAGTGTGGCCGTCAATTGGTTTCTCAAACCGAGTGAGACGGAGGTGACGGTATTTTGGAAAGGGAGAGTAGGATTACGCTTCGTCTGAGACATCTGAAAGGTAAACCTTGTAAGTACCTTTCTTAATTAGTTGATCTTACTCCCTCCGGCGATTGTGTTCGAACGGTGTGCCGGTAATGGTTTTAATTTTTTTTCTCTCCCGCAAGACTCAGTTGCATGCCGTTTGATATAACTTATTATGAAAAATGTGTGAGTATTGTTGGTGATGAATTGCGTTATTGGTTGATTATTAGTTTAGTGTGTTCCCGGAATGTATTTCAAATCTGGGTTTCGCGATTTGTGGTTTTCAGAACAGCTGATCTGTTGAGGATAATGATGTGTCTATAGATATATGTCCGTAGTATAGAACGATGGAGATTTGTGTTAGTGTAGGAGCAGAATTTGGTTAGTACATGTACCTGGTGCCATGTTAGCAGTATAGGACTATACTATGTGTTAATAGTATAGACCGTTTGAGCCTTGCGTTACCATGTCAAGATGAGTATAGATTTCTATGCTCTAGGAACTAAAATATTGTAAACCTACTATAGTATATATGTGCTGCATGTATAGATGTGTACATATGGTAGTATATGTGATAACATGTATATATGTGTATAGAGTAGGTGACATATACTATTGGAAAACGTTTATAGTATAGATACTATTTGAAAACGTTTATAGTATTGGTACTCTATGCAACATAGGTGGCATATATTATTTGAAAACGTTTATAGTGTAGATATATTAACATGAAAAAGTGTGTGTATTTTTGGTTGAATATATGTGTATAAAGTAGGTGGCCTATAATATTGGAAAACGTTTATAGTATAGATACTATTTGAAAACATTTATAGTATCGGTACTCTATGCAACATAGGTGGCCTATACTATTTGAAAACGTTTATAGTATAAATATATTAACATGAAAAGGTGTGAGTATTGTTGGTTGAATATATGTGTATAGAGTAGGAGGCCGATAATATTGGAAAACGTTTATAGTATAGTTACTATTTGAAAACGTTTATAGTATCCGTACTCAATGCAACATAGGTGCCCTATACTATTTGAAAGCGTTTATAGTATAGATATATTAACATGACAAAATGTTGTTAGATATCACATAATTTGGCAAGTTTGTTGTCCTCCTACTTGTTTTTTCTTTTCTCGAATATAGTACAGTTGTTACTGTTTTTCTATGGCCGTTTGAGTCTTGCGTTAGTAGATTACTCTTGGTTTCGTGTGTTAACATGTACATATGTGTATAGATATCTAACCTCCAGAAACTAAACTATTTCAAAACTAGTATAGAATAGATGTGTTGGATGTATATATGTGTATATACATGATACTATATGTAATAACAAGTGTACATGTGTATACAGTTGTGTAAAGGTATGTGTGTATAGTATAGACCGGCAGAGCCTTGCGTTACTATATTACTATCAATTTCATGTGTACCGGACATTGATATAGTCCATTGCTGGCCTATACTATTGGAAAGACCTTATAGTATAGATATATTATCATGACAATATGATGTTAGATATCTAACAATTTGGCAAGTTTGTTGTCGTGTTACTTGTTTTTGGCTTTTCTCGAATATTGTGCGGTTGTTAATGTTTAACTTTTTGTTGTAGATTATGGAGGAGTTTGGTTTACTGGAGCGCTTGTTTGAGACGGGATTTGAACTAACTAGCCGGAAGAGAATAAACAACTACTTCAACTTGAGATGGGTGGAGGTGATAAAAGAGTCTCTGTCTGATGTGTGGCAGGAATTAGCTCTTCACGTACTACAAAATATTTCGGTTAACATGATATTTTCTTATTTTGAGTATGTCCTATACTATCCAATGTATTGTATAGTACAATCTACACTATAATCCAAATTGACGTCGGTTGTTCTTTAATTCAAACGTGTCCAAGTTGTTCAGCATGTTTTATTATCCTTATGATTTACTAATGATCCCATTTTCATTCCAGTTACCCACATGCGTCATAACTTCTTGCCTTAATAGAAAAATAGTAATATATGTAGCCTCTGAAACTCCTCTTGTGAGATATTATGAGTTGTACATTATTTGATGTACTATCCTTCCTATAGTATAGTCTTATGTTTCTAATTTCATGTAGCCTTTTGTCTGACACTCATCTTGTTAGATATTATAATTTGTACATTATTTGCTGTACTATCCCTCTTATAGTATAGTTTTTTGTTTCTCAGTATGTTGTACACTTTGTTCAGTTAACATGCTACACTGTCCTTTTCATCAGGCACTATGTTATCCAACATATATTATATTATACTCTAATCTACTCCCTCCGTAATATCATGTCTCCTCTTATTCGGACCTCCTTTTCTCAGCTATTGGGCATTATTTACTATACTATCCCCCTATAGTATAGTGAACTAAGCACCAAATATATATGTTTCTCAGTGCTCTTTGTTTGGTTAATGTCTTTCCAGGATATGAAACCATATTGGGTTCGCTGTGCCATTTACAGTTAGACGAATCACGTTTTCTTCAGATATTATTTTATGTTACCAAATATGGTGTATACTATCCTCAGTAAAAGTATAGTCCACTTTGTCACATATCCCCCTTCTTGTCCCAACACCGATGTTATGTTTTGATGATTTACTCCACTCCACTCGCCTCATAGTCACTCGCAAGCGAGTGAAAGGCTAATATTCTTAATTTCAGATTCTCTTATGAATATTAGGCAAATTGCCCCAATAAAAAACTCTTTTGACATTATTTTTTTTGCGTTTTATGAGATATTAGAGTATTTCCAATAGAAAATATGCAAAATAAAATTATCACAACAAAACATTGTAATTTTTAAAATAATACTCCTTCCGAATATTTGTCATTCTAAACTTAATTTTTTGTCACAAATTAAGTGTCGTTTTAAATTTTTGAGACAAAATTTATTAGTTTTATATAATATTATATTTTTTATTGGTTAAAAAGTGGTTAAATGTATAGGTAATTGTTTTTTTATTTTAAAAATATGTAAAATTAAATATATTTTTTAATATGTGTGCAAAAACCTAGAATGACAATTAAAATGAAACGGATGGAGTATATTTAATAATTAAGTTTTAATTTTTAAAGCATTAAATATTATAATTTGCCACATTGGAAAAAGTTTCTAATATCTCATGGATTTTCATTTGAAATATTCTTTTTTTTTGGTTTTAATATTGGAAAAACTCTTTGAGATGTTTCCATAGCGTTGCTTTATGGTCCGTTAATGCATTTATGACATAGTGGAAGATTTTAGGTAAACATCAACGTGCTATTACTATTTGAACCAATTTCAATTCCCTGGATGGATTCACTTACAATTATTTCGGTTTACTAGCAATAGTAATTTTCGTGTTGTTCTTGATCTATGGTGCTACCATGCATGCTAAACAGACCTTTTGCATTTATGTAACTCATCAGCTAGAGGCTAGAGCGTAGAGATCACATGTCACTAGTTTTTGGCATTTATTATGCTATTATTACTTCTCTTATAAACCATTACAAATGCGTTCAATTCTTATGGAATTATACAATTGCGTAGAATCTATTGGTTTGACTTTGAATCCGAACTATACCACCATTCTAGTTTAAATTTAGTACAAAATATAGTCTTGACTCGTGACAGACAAACAAAAAAAGCACTATCAAATGCGAAATTAACAAAATTACATTTGTTATCTTATAAACCTATTATATGTACGCTCACTCCTTAACGAGTTATAGTTCTCATCCTACAATCTCACACTATCTAATTTATGGCTTTGAATGAATCAAATAAATCATGAATGGGACCATATCTCTTGTAGTGATAAACATCAAGAAGCTCACAATCATTGAAATCTTTATACAGAAATATTTATATTAGGAATTATTATTTTTATTAAAAAGATACCTTAAGTTATTCTTCTATGTGTGTGTGGGGTTACATTTAAGATTTATATGAATGGTAAAGTTGGACCCCTGGAAAAATTGGCCTGTTTTTGCTTTTCTCCTTCTATCTGTACTCACTAGACCATTTTTTTTCCCAACACTCACTAGACCATTTAAGTATATTAAAAGAATTATAGTAATGGCCTATATTTTTCCTTTTTTTTTTTATTTTGAGAGAGAGAGGATCCTCACTATTGCTGTAAAGTCACTTTTCTTCAGTTCGCTTCCTCTTTTTATTTGACTCCACTGATTCTATAACTTAAACCCCAATAACATTGCTCAAAAAAAAAAACCCCAAAAACAAACTCCAGCTCAATGTCAAAATTTCATGCAGTTTGTTAATGAAGTTTTTTTTTTTCTCTTTTTTTTTTCGATGGAGCTGTTAATTGAAGTTATAACTACTGAAATAAATGATAAGTTGAAGTTTGAAATCTGTTAGGGTTCAAGTTCGTTTTTGGATGTTTGACCTAATCCGCGAATCGTTCAACTTCGAGTTACGTTGCACAATTCACGACACGAAACTCTCACGGAAAAACACTCAGGAACACGAGTATGCACGAATTGTATGAGGAATGAAAAATAAGACAGGAGCACACAGAGATTAATTGATTACCCAGAGTTCACCGATGTGGCTACGTCTCTGGGGCCTGGCAAGGCAAATTACTAACTCTCCAAGATCACGTAATGGCTGTGACCTAAAGTTGTAACCCTAGTACAATCTATCTTTCTCTGATCACTAATACAACTCACGAGCCTTGCTTTTATATTAGGCAAGGGTTGTTACAACTGATAACCGGTTTTTAACCTAACCGTAAACCATGAGTAATATTTAACCGGCTGTTTAAACCAAACTGCCATATAACCCAATTGTCAATCTCGACGTGGTTTAAGCTTCCAACATAGCTGATTCTTCATCACCAATATAACAATCTCC
>CAKOAT010282488.1:0-13310 GCA_932364175.1 Eruca vesicaria subsp. sativa | reverse complement strand
CTGCTACCTGACGTCTCTCTCTTAACAGGTCTGCCACGAGCCAAGTAACTTTCACCGTTTCTCTGCGATGATCCAGAGCTAAAATCTTTTGACTCCTTGATTTCTAGCTCCTTTGATCTAGCAGCACTCGTGACTTCCTCAAGGGACAATGTTTCCCTTCCATACTTGAGTGTCTCCTTCAAGTAACTGTATTGACTTGTAAGTGATTCCATCAGGAGAATAGCCTGAACTTCCTCAGATACCTGCACGTTCACACTTGAAAGGTTTGAAACTATCTTCAAAAAATCATCAATATTCTCATCAATTGTCTGAGACTCTTTCATCTTGAACGTGTAGAATTTATGCTGCAGGTGTATCCTATTAGGTAAAGATTTAGAGAGATACAACCTTTCCAACGTTGACCAAGTCGATGCAGCGTCAGTACACGCCTCGATCTTCCGCAGTACATGATCGCCAACGTTAAGGATGATGAGATTCATCGCTTTCTCAGATCTCTGCAACCTCTCTGATTCTTCCTTCTCCAGCCTCTCTTTAAACACATCTTCATCCTCGTCTTTCTTCTTCACAGACTTCGGAATTGATGTCTGCTCCAGCAGCACATCCTTCAACCCCAAGACTGAAAGATGAGCAAGCATACGCTTCTTCCACAAGGAAAAATCTCCTTTGCCATCGAACCTCTCTACCTCGATCCGTGCCTTCGACGTCATTGATTCAACAGTCCAAAACTCAGCTACCCGCTGCTCTGATACCACTTGTTAGGGTTCAAGTTCGTTTTTGGATGTTTGACCTAATCCGCGAATCGTTCAACTTCGAGTTACGTTGCACAATTCACGACACGAAACTCTCACGGAAAAACACTCAGGAACACGAGTATGCACGAATTGTATGAGGAATGAAAAATAAGACAGGAGCACACAGAGATTAATTGATTACCCAGAGTTCACCGATGTGGCTACGTCTCTGGGGCCTGGCAAGGCAAATTACTAACTCTCCAAGATCACGTAATGGCTGTGACCTAAAGTTGTAACCCTAGTACAATCTATCTTTCTCTGATCACTAATACAACTCACGAGCCTTGCTTTTATATTAGGCAAGGGTTGTTACAACTGATAACCGGTTTTTAACCTAACCGTAAACCATGAGTAATATTTAACCGGCTGTTTAAACCAAACTGCCATATAACCCAATTGTCAATCTCGACGTGGTTTAAGCTTCCAACATAGCTGATTCTTCATCACCAATATAACAAAATCCATAAGCCAGAAAGCCTTATATGATTCTTTTTGACAAACAAACTTTCTCTGCTGTTAAATAGTAAAAGGGTGATAATATAATTATATCATGAGACTTAAACTGATATAGTGATGTATCATGAAGGTAGTCAATGATTTATTCTGAAACCTCACTATAGTTTATTCAGTTCATTGAATTCACAACATAAAATCGTATTCCATCTCTTTCAAATTGTTATATGTTTTGGATTTTAGTTTGTTTCACATCAAAATTATATACGTTTCCTGTTTTCTATCTATAAGTATACTTCTCAATATATCTCTACTAGTGGTTTTTAAAATTCAAAACTTCAATAAAATTAATATTAATGAGAGTGTTTAACATGCATGGAAACTTCTAACATCTGATCATTAGAAACTTAAGAGAAAATACAATAGAAAAAGTGTTACCAGAAATTTGCAATTTGCACAAAGAAAAAAAGGCTAGGTACAATAAATAGATCGCAAAAAGTCGCTCTAATGCTATAAAACCTTGAATTTTCTAATATACTTCGATTTCACTCGATCATTGGAGACATCCTGGTCTGCTAATCTATTGTTTGTTTATTTGTTTCCACAACTGGTATGGTATCTGCTTTACACATTTAAGCTTTGATATTAAGCCCAAAAGCTCGTCGAACTAAAGTAACATCGAGGATTAATATTAAACCCTAATTTCTCAAACCTAGCATTGCACTGTTTGACTCATATTCAAAAGTTAATATATCCAAGTTGTAATTAGAACTGTCGCTCGACTAGTATAGGAGATAGCAAATTTGTAAGCTATAAGGATACCTTATTAGAGGTGCGGTTTTTGGTCCATAGCCAAATGGCCTTGCTACCATATTTGAGTTTTATAGGATGGTTTTGTTACTCAATTAATTTTGATCCATTATAAATCCGAAGAATCTTGTTTTTTCTTTCACATTTATAAGAATCTCAAGATTAGTGTAAGATTAAGCAATAAACTCAATGATGTGATGAAAAGGAAAAAAAGCAACTACATGACCTTTTTTTTTGTTAAATCTATTCTATCTAATTTGTGAAAAGAGAATAAAATACATACCACTCTTAGTCTCTTACTTACACTTGTAGCAACAAAAACGAAGCTTTACAGCAAAGAGATCACATATAGACATATAGTGGTATGTTTTCGATTTAATCAAATAGTATAACAGAAATCCGCGTGGAGAAAAAAATCTCATTGGAAATCTTAAGAATACATGGAAAGCATGATGAGTGTCAGCTGCATTAAAGTGAATAGTTTTCATTTTCCATGCATGAAAGTTAAGTCTATAATATGTCACTGAAACAATTAAAGTAGCTTGTAATTATCAAAAACACATGAACTTTAATTGCTATAACGTGCGACTAATTATTAACTCCAAAATCAAAAACACTAATACTTTAACCCAAAAACTACTCTAGTAGTAGTATTATATAAAGTTCCAGCTTGAGATCAATGAGTTTCTAAAATCGAAACTGTAAAAACATACACTATATTATATTACCATAATGTCACTACACTATTGTAACACATGTTCGAAATAATTCTGCAATATAATTTGCAAGTCTTGAAAGTAAACTAAACAAAAAACAATCATTTGTAACGTAATGCTGTTACATCGTTCTAATATTATGAAACTCAACTTCATGATAATATTAATAATAAAGTACCATGCGTATCCTTGCATATCAGTAAACTGTTCCCATCGTATTAAAGTCCAAAAATCCACATGATAATCTACAACAAGAGTCAGAAGGTGAATGAGCCTTTCCACAGTTTGAGCTTTGACCCATTCAAAAGTTTCAGTTGACGACTAAATCTTGTCAGTTTTTCGTACGACTAATAATAAAAATAAATAAAATTACAAGATTCAGGAACATGTGACATGTGTAACTGTAGAAACTACATTAAATAAATCTATTGAAATAAATAAAATCTATTTTGGGGACAATTCAGAAAGGCTAAGACTCAAAGAGTTATCCTGTGTCTCCAACTAAAATGGAAATAAAGCAAGATCACCAATTATATCTGGACATGGAACCCACTTCACTTATCACATAACTGGTTTCAACTGTTTATACACTTCTCAACTCTCTGAATAGTAAACGCTAACTACTAACATCCATCTCATGTGTACAAAAACTCTTCATGTTCTGCTTCTCAATCATCCATACACCTAACAAACATGAACATAGCCTTTAGCTAGATCAATTACGAGCCACATTCTCTTAAATTCGTTAGAAATATGACGACGTGTAATGAGACACAAGTACAATGGAAGCAAGTGGACAGAGAGACAATGACAAAAAGAGAGAGAGCCATTTCGTAATCACAAGCAAGTATAAATCTCCGGACCACTTAAATTGTCTGTGGATATTTGTCTTCTTCCCTAACTCGGAAACCTTTTCAGGGATTGCTCCGTTTGATACTGTGTTACATGTAGCTTTTGTCAAGAGTTCCGACCCAACACACACCTAACTAAAGAAGGAGCATGGCATATGGATTGCAATCATAAGGTTTCCATTTAATCTTGTTATCCTCCAAGCTGTATTGTGAAAGCAACCATTTGAATATCACTAAGATCTAATATGTCTGCAATAATGCATTGACAAAATTAATTGTCTGTACAAAAACATTCCTCAATAAGGGATGTAATGGGCTAAAGAAGAGACATAAGATTCAAAGTAACACGATCATTAACGTCACATCAGTTTTTTTAATTTTCTTCCAAAATTATATATTCTTGCATCAATAAGCTATCCAAAAAGGACAGAACATACTACGTGAATGTAGGAGTTGATTGAATATTTGCCTAACATTTTGTGTTACAATCACGAGTAAAACCAAACCTGGTGTTTTGTGAGCTGTTTGCAAGTAGATCAAAGAGAACATACTTTTGCTTCAGATGAAACATTACAGTTATTATCAGTGCATGGTAAATTGTTCAAAAACCATAAAATCATTATGCAAAACCACAAGATCATTATGCAAAACTAACAAGATCATTAACTTGCATGGCTTGAAAGAGAGATCATCACCACGATACCAAGTTCAGCTCTTAAATCAAAATATATAATGTGCACTCAAATCAAACGTAATTCTATAATGAAACGCTTTAACAAAAATTCAAAAACTATACAAATGCTCATGGAGCTAGCTATAGGGAATCAAAAACGCAAACTCCACCACGTAAACGCATTATTTCTACAGGAAGAAAACAATTTATTTCAAGAAACCAAGAGGCATCTATAAATGGAAACGTCATCTCTCCTACAAGTCTACAACCATTGTTGTCACCGACGAGGTCTCTTTCCTCTACGCGGGAAAGTCACAAGTAGTTTAATGGGCTTTACTCGATGCTTAACCCTAGCAGTGAATAACTGTCGTTTCCAACAAATAAAGCCCATGTTTATTGTTAGCAAAAGCAACCCAGATTTATAAAGCCCATATGTATAAAACCTGTGGAAGGATTTTGTAGAAAGAAATAACTTTTAAAAAAACTCAAATATGTCTGCATTCCTTTATAAAATTGGAAAGTTGACTGTGGTGAAAAAAAAAGGGAAAAGAATAGACAGTTATTCAGACATTATTACCGAGTCATATTTAACAATGATAGTTATTTGACTAAGTTCAAATTGGAAACTTCAGGGACAAATTCAAAGGAAAATAAAATAAATTATTTTAGTGAGTTTTATTCATTTAGTGATTTAAAATCAATTGTTAATGTTTTGTAATCTATCAAATTTTAACTTGAAAGATAGTTTAAGTTTTTAAATTCTAAAATCTCCGTATGCATTAGAGTTTGAGTTCAATCATTTATTCACGAAATTCCATAAGAAAAAATTGAAATCAATCTAAATTTAAAAAAAAAAACTTTAAAAATTGAATAACATTAGATTTTAAAAGTTAGATTTAAATCATTCATTGAATAACACTAGGTTTTAAAATAGAATTTATAATCATCATTCTTCCTTCGAATAACAGTAAATTTTGTTTAGATTTAAACTCTATCAGAATTTATAATTGAATAACACCACATTATTTTAATCATATAATAAATCATATTTTAGTAGGTTTTACAGTATTAGGTAACTAAATACACTCCAATTTTGATCTAAATCACATAAGATTATAGATGTCGAAAGATTAATTTTGATCTAAAGTTCTTCCAGTTAACATATTTATCTTATAGAGTATCATGTTAACCTTGATTTTAGCCAAGGATTCAGACCAAGATGATTAGAGTTTTATACAGTGAACAATATAAGGTAAAACCGGATATACCCTACATCCAAATGATCAAAAAGTAGAATATTCCTTGTGTTCCTAATTGCTACAAATCTCAATAAAAGATCCATATTAGTTAATCAGTGAAAAGCTGAACAAAAGTTAGATAAATTGTGGTAATCCAACAAAAGCTCTGTCCGGCTCTAACATTCAAGCATCACGTTGTCCATCTACAAGGAAAGCTCCATTACTACTCTTTTCTCAAGATTTTTATTTTCTTATCTGTTTTTTTCGACCGTTGCCATATGTCTCGTCTCTTTCTGACACAGATTCAGTGTTTCATTTATCATATAAATAAACAAAAACAGACAAACAAACAAAATATGAAATAAATAAGATTGAAGTAGGATTTGGAAAAAGTCTCGTGAAGGATGATGTCCCACAGTCCACGCCCGGCACTATGCATCCAGTGACAGCGAGCATGCAATATATTAGCAAATAATAATAATGCTTAACTGTATTTTTATAAACTAAATGTTTAAAATATTTTGTAAATAATACTTAACTGTTGCTTGGGGAGAATATAATTTGTCTAGATTTCCCTCATAATATTAGTAGATGTATAAGACTATACGTTGTTGCTAATTTTTCTGGAAATGCTAGGCTGAGAGCCAATGAAAAAAACAAATTATACTCTCTAAACTCCCACGTGAAAAAATCATATATTATCCCAAGTTGTGCTTCGGGCTATGATCATATCATGTCATAATTAATGACATGAACAACCTAGCCTCTGAGTATTATATAGCTTCCTAAATATAAAATAATAAAATGGGAGAATTGCAAAAATACTACTAATTTGTTGTTTATACTCTCCAAATTAATGCAATCCCACATGTAAATTCACAAAATAAACAACTATGCAAAATAATAAAAACAGAATATGACATTAATTCCATTTAACTTTGAAATAATGGTCGCTTGTGAGTTATTTTGTTTGTTTATTTATACTATATGTAAATAGTATAGTACTCCAAAACTATTTGTACTTTTGATATCAAAGAATCCGATATGTTTAAGAGGTATCATATGGTGTAAACGTTCTTGTCTCTTAAACTAAAACCACATTAACTCAACATCTTTGGTCACTGAATTAGTTAGCATAACTAGTGAATCAACTAACTATCTACTGTGGCTGGACCCGAACCCTAAAACCAACCATCATAATAATACAGCCGCGCTATCACAAAATTGAATCCCTATATATATAGCTGAAAATATAAAAGTTGAAGTATTGTTTTTCTACTTATAATATAAGATATATAGGGAAATGAAAAAGTAGAACGTGAATAATTTATAAATAACGTCTCAACAACTATTAGATTATACATATATGGACAAATAATTCATATATATATAACTGTTACACTCCTTAACTCCCTTTGTCTCTATATGAGTAAAGATATCTTCAAAATGATATGATGCACACATACACATTCTAGCTTCAACGTTTCCTTCAACTTCTTACAACATTTCAGTACTTTTTTTTCAAATTTCCTTAAAGACAAAATGAAGGGACCTATGTTCTGCGCTTCACAAGCATCAACAGCCATATGTTCAAGCATGGACCACATTCACAAACCAACCACCGTCACCGTCGCTGCCGACAAGGACGACAAAAGCAGCGGCCGAGCTATAGACCGCCACAACCCCATCATCAAAGATGGCCGGAGATCCTCTGTAGACGACTACATAAGAATACCTGCTTCTCCCGCGGAAGGAGAGATCAGCAGTAACAAGACACTAGAGGTCTACAAGGGAAGGAGGAGCTTCACTGGCCGTAAAAGCACCGGCGGTGGAGGTGGAGCGGCGGCGTTGTTGAAGCTTATAACAAGTGATATTAGCTTGGCGAGGAAGAGTTTTAGCTGTGTTGCGAGACCTGCTTGTGATCTTACTAAAACTCCTCCAGGTTCTACTAGGTATCTTTTGGGATCCGACCCGGTTTCTCTTAACGGGTCTGCGGGTCAGGATCAGGTTAAGGAGGTAGCTGCTAGTCCTAGACTTCCTCCTAGTGAAAAGATAAAGCCGGTGGTGTCATTGATGGAAGAGAAATCTTGTGGTGGTGGTGGTGGTTCAGACCAGGTAAGTTGTTTTTGTTTGTTAGCATGAAGAGTGGTATAAGTGTAAATAAATGGTGTTAAGAAGGTAATGATTAGAGTTGCATTATCAGGAGGAGGAGAAGCAGGTCGTTGTTGTACTCAAAGTGTCTCTCCACTGCAGAGGCTGTGAAGCAAAACTTAGGAAACATCTGTCTAGAATGCAAGGTAGATTGATAACTCCTTTATTTACCAGAATGCCACTTTCTTTTTCCTTATTTGGTTAGATACCGGTTTACTTTCAATTTGTTCCGGTTTAGAGACTATGGGGACACTTTGATTTGGTTATTCTACCCATACACAAACCGGTTTGGTTCATCATTAGAACCGGCTTTAGTCTAAATGATTTTGATTCCTTTGTAGGGGTGACATCATTCAACATAGATTTTGCTGCAAAGAAAGTGACAGTGACTGGAGACATCACTCCCTTGGAAATATTGGATAGCATCTCAAAGGTTAAAAATGCTCAGTTTTGGACTACTCCAACTCTCCCCCCGTTGCCAAATCTTCAAACTCCAAATCCTTAATTTACCTTTTGTTTTACTGTCTTACCTCCCTCTCTGTTGTTGTGAAACCAGTCGGTAAAATTTCGGAATTTACCGCACCTATCTTCCACTAGAGTCCCACTTTGAACTTTGTGATATAACTCATCAACACAGCTGAAACTCTATATCCAACAACATCTTATGAATTGTGATAATTTAAACTTGTTAGAAACGTTTGCATTATTTTCATAAATGTTTTAGTATAAGTGATAGCTTATGTAACTCTTATCACAAACTCAGCTATGAATTCATCTATCAACATTTCTTCAATCTCCTTACCTATCACTTCAATGCCATCTTCCAAGCTTGGCAACAGCATCTCCTTTGTATCTCTACTTTGTTTCATGTGTTTTCTAGTGACAAGCTCTAGCAGAGTTTCATGTATCCTGCTTATATCCCATTTTGGGCTGATCTTTGTTGGTTTGAGATCAGTGAACTGCTCGAAGAACTCGAGAATCTCACTGTTGATCCAATCAAAAACGAACTTTCTTTCTAACCGGGTTGAGGTTTTTAGACCGAAGTAGTACTTCTTCTCAAGGTTATCAAACAAGGATGGATCTAGAGGTGATTCAGAGGAGTGCCATGAGGCCATGAAGCTTGTAGGGTTCAAGTCATTGAACCTGGAGTTTGCTAAGATATCAGTCAAGTATAGAGACTTCCAGTCTTCTACTATCTCATGGATGATCATCGTCTCATCTGTTACTATGTATGTTTCCTCTTCTTCTTCACTTGAAACGAGCATGTCGCCTTCGTTGTAAGTATCTGACTCGCGTTTGAGTAGCTGAAGTCTCATTCTGAGCCCTGAAAATGAAGAGAAATGCTTAAAACATTTTTTTCCAGTTATTGAAACGTTTCAGTGTTTTCATTACCTACAGATGCTAAATAGTATTCCAAAAGCCATTTTTGGAATTGATAATGAACTCAAAGTGTAAAGGATCAAAGGATCATCAATAAGATATGATTGAGATACCTTGGAGATCAGCACTAAGACTCTCAAAGCACTCAGAATTAGATGAAAACTCATTGTCCAAAGAAGTTTGTGGACTTGGTTGATCTCCTTCCTCTGCAATCTCCTGAGGCTGTGGTTGAGGAACATAACAATGATCAAAACAACAGAAAATCTGTCAGTACTAATGGGATCTAGAACACAAAACAATGATGTTGAAGCGTTACTTCACACTTACATGGTCGGTTAACGAGGTAACTGCTGACAAATCAAGTGGTTCCAAGGATGGATTACTCTTTGCATCCTCATAGTCTGAACTACTTTCAGTATCTGAATCTGCATGAACTGATAAGCTTCTCTCTGTTTTTAGACTTTTACTTGAACTTGGTCTGTTGATCTCTGAGAAGCTAATATCCGAAAAATGAGAGTTGTTTTCCCTGATGTGAAGAGAACTCCCTTTCACTAATCCATCTCGAGTGGTTAGCTTCTTAGGAAGCACAATCGTGTGACTAAAACTTCTGTCCTTATGCATGACTGGTCTGGATTTTGAAAGGTTTCTTCTACTAGTGCCTTTCCAACCATCTCTACTACTTATCCCAAGCGGATCTGGCAACTCAGACTGTCTTTCAGATCTTTTACTGAGCCTTTCTTGGAAAGTGGTTCTACTAAAACTTGCTAGTCTCGCTTCTCTATCTGAAGTTGCAAGCATATCAGCCAATGTGTTTCTTCTTCTAATCTCCATCTCTTTCTCGGAATTGTGAGCCAGCTTCCATCTCTCAGATATTCTCCTCATGGCCTCCTTACTTGCTGACTCCGGAGACCTGGAAGACAGAGACCGACTGTGTTTCTTGCGGGTAAACTCAGTTCTTGCTCTTGAAGAATCACTCCCTGATGAGCTTCCATCCCCTGTGTAACCTCTATACCTTGACATTTCAAAGTTTATGGAACTCTCATTGCCACAACTTGCCTTCAGCTGTCTAGATACTATTCTAGCAATCTCTCTGGAATCTCTTGACTTGTTTCTTGATAGAAAGACGTCTTCATTACCTTTCGAACTGCCAGATGCTTTAAAATCCTGGTTGCTGGTGCAAGGAAGCCTGAGATCTTCCCTGGCCTCATCACTTTGTGATGGAAGAGTTCCAGCACAAGTCTGTGGCTTCCCAAGATTAGGTTTCAGAACAACAATCTCGGTTGGTTTCAAACCACTTTTCTTTGATAGGTCAACACCATCACCATGCCGTTGAGGTGATCTGTGTCTCTTCCCTGAGAACTCTCTGTCCACCTTGAGAGTTTTGATATTATTTACAAGACTTTCTCTGTTGGAGAACTTCAAAGTGGTAGCTTGACTGCAATGTGGTTGTGGTGCTATGCTATGAAGACCATGCAACTGTTTTGTGAATAAAGAATCTGGTTGATGAAGAAACTGAAATAAGAGGTCCTTGTTGGAGTCTAGAGCTTCAAGAGTCTCACTAAACTCTTTGGAGTAACGGAGTTTCTCATCATTGGATAGACGCCTAGCCTCTATGAAAGCCATCTCTGCCTCATTTAGATTAGGATTCAGCCTTCTCCTCTGATACAAACTAGTACTGCTCTGCCCTTCATCTGCATCCAAGACTTCAAAGACGTCTTTGAATCTCTGCTCATTCATTGAGCCACTCCTATATGTTTGTTTCCCACGAGCTTTATCAGATGGTCTGCGTTGCTGATTCTCCAAAGGTTTGGGTTCTATGTGAGGAGGCATCCCATCAAGACCCATTAATCTTGCTACAATGCTAGGTGATGATCTCCTTTGAGATCCATTTCGCATTGACATTTTCCTTAACTATAAACGCCAAACAACATGAAGTGAGTTTATACATAGTTGTGTATGTGGAGGCAATGTCTATATATGACTGTTTATCTTTTAAGAAAAAAAAGGGTTTTACCTTTGTCTACACTAGCAAACAAAATAAAGACGGAAGCTTTTATAACAGAAACAGATGTTTTTTTTTTATCAACTGTGAGTTCTAATCAAAAGAGACAAGACAAAGAGAGAGTTATGTTTGTGTCTGTTCTCCTATAATCAAAGCTTTATAAAAAAAAAAAGAGATGAGACTACATTACTCAGAATTTAAATTTAGATGATAAGACTAAACTACTCAGAAAAGAGAGATAAGTTTCACATGAGCTCTCTAACCTTTGACAAGAAGTGGGCTCTGGCTACTGTGTGGTAACGAATCGTGTCCTAAATTAGAAACGAAAAGCCTCTCACTAACTCTTTGAAGATCAAAGAAGGTCAACTAGATCGGAAACAACATTTCCCAGAAACCATTAAGGAAGAGAGAGAGAGAGAGAGAAGCAAAGAGGACGACTCCTGCGTGAGAGAGAGAGAGAGACTGAAGAGAAGAGAGGGTTGGTTGATTTACTCTTCATTTTGAATGTTCAAACTTACAACTAATAATAATATATTTTAAAAATGTTGTCTACTGAACCGGCCGGTACAATTTGAAATTATAAAACCATTGGAACCCTGCAATATACTAGTTTACATCATTACTACATGCTTCATGAGGAATCAACTGTTAGTAATATTTAAGCTAACAACTCAGAGTATACAAGTCCTCGATCCTGTCTACAGAGACTAGATTTCCTGACAGATACATGATAGAGATGCAGACAACCTGCTACAAATTGCACTCCCAAAGCAATCAAAAGAGATCCGAAGCACTATTCGCCCATTAAATATCAACAAAGACAAAGAGATAACTAAGTTGTTAGTAACTCTCAAAGAACAAATACATCATGTTCCCTAATTATTATTCATACAAAACTAATATCATGATTTCCCTAAAATAACTGTGCTTTTTGAACTTTTGTCTACATGAGTGACAGTGTTTGAGTTGTTGGGTGAAGAAAAACTATTAACAAGAGACAGAAAATCCTCCAAATGAACTCATTTTCATTGCTCAAACATTCCCACTATGAAAAATCTAATACTACGTTTATTCAAAACCCAACAAATAAATAGTTGTGGAATGGTTTCACAGTAAGCACAAAGAACGTAAAAACATAATTGTTAAGACAAACTCATTCTTCCAAGAACAAGTATATAGTTCTGCAGAAACAAACGAGGTATACATGGACTACCACAAAACAGAACACACTCCTGAAGAGTAGCAGGCAACGAACGATTGAGATGAACAAGAGAGGATCCACCCATCAAAGCTTACTTGTACTCAAATGATGGCACTGGAGGCGCATCAAAACTCTCCAACACCTTAGTTTCACTTCCACTACTCGTCTGCACCTGCGCCTCATCATTCTTCTTACCAAACAAACCTCCCAACCACGACGACGACGAATCACTACTCTCTTGCATCACCTGTCCCTGTCCCTGACTCGGCATCTGCTGCATCCCAGGCACCTGCCCCATCTGCACCCCAGGCGGCATCCCAGGCATCATCCCTTCCTCCATTTGCATCTGCTGAGGCTGAGCCATCAACTTATTCAAAGCAATCCCGGCCCCTTCAATCAAAGCCAGCAAAACCCCACCGAAAAGCGCAGACCTAACAGACGCACTAGGCCCCTGCCTCATAGCTAGAAACCCACCAGTGGCAGCACCTGCAAAGATAGAGTTCCAAGGATCCTCCTTTTGCCTGAGATACACCATGGAGCAATCAAAAGTGGAGAAGAGACCTCCCCAAACAGCGAAACTACCACCGACACGAGGAGCGTTCATCGTCACCGCTTGCTTGCCTCCGATAAAGCGGCTTCCTTTGGGTGAGTTGTAAGTTCCTTTGATGAAATGGAAGGCTCCTCCTCCTACAGCTCCCATGCCAAAGGCCCCGCCGATGTCGTCGAGGATACGGTCAGGGCAGGGCTCTCGGGAAGACTCTGGAGTTCCCATTTTTCAAACCTGTTAAAACAGAGGAAGATTGATTGATTCAGATTGGATCTATAGAGTTAGTAAAGGTTTAAGCTTTTTTCTAGGGTTGAACAGAGGCGATTAGGGTTTAACGAATTTTAGAGAAAGTAGAGGACTTTGTGTGTTGGAAATGAATCTACGAGAAGGGTTGGTTAGTAAGAGGAAGATGAAAGCATACCTGGGGAGATTGATAAGATGGAGAGAGTGTGAAGGAACCGTGACGGAGGCGAGAGCGAGGAAGAAGAAGAGGAAAC
>CAKOAT010282377.1:18064-29329 GCA_932364175.1 Eruca vesicaria subsp. sativa | reverse complement strand
TCACTCATCTATGCTGAAAACAACTGACTTTTGTTATATATTAATTTATATCTCTTAAGACATATGTTAATTACATAATTCCAATTTTTCATTTATCAAAATATTTATTACACAATTTTTAAATTATTTTTAAGAAAAACTGTCCCAGACGACTTCAAACTAAGTCGTCTGGACGACTTAGTTTAAAGTCGTCTGGGCAAACGACTTGCGAGGGCTAAAAACGTCAAAGAAAAACTCTTTTTTTGTTTGTTCACAAGGGGTTGGTTGTAATTTCAACAGCCTTTTAAGTTACTTTTGCATTTGATTCAAGTTTGGGTTTACTTTTGCATTTCAAATCAAGTTTTGAGTCATATTTGGCAATTTTCCCAAATATAGTAGAGATAAACAAGTAAAAGAAACTGACATAGGACGTAGTAAGACATAGAGCTCACTCTTTTTTTCTTTTTTTTTTTCTTTTTTTTTTTTGTCAATCCATAGAGCTCACTATTTTATCCTTTTAGGGGGCATAATGCTTTGCTTGAGGCAAAATATTTCAGATTTTTACTGAGAAATACTCACTTGTTTGACTCTGTTAGTTATGCGCAACAGATTTGTGATTTTGTTATTCACTCTCAAAACGCTTTTTTTTGTCTACCACAAATCTCCACTCGTCACTGCAACTCGATATCCATATACCATATTTAATATAGGTTAGAACCATTTTGTATTAATAGAGAGAAGAGAAGATCATGTCGATGAAGAAGAGAGAAACACAAAGAATGAAGAAAAAAAGATCTTGGAAGGAGAAAAAAAACGTGGAAGAAAATATTCTCTCAGAGATCTAGTTTATATTTAGGGTGTAGATTTAGAAAACATATTTAACCGAATATAAAAATTTCAATATTTTTTGGATTTGGCTAGAATACATATCATACCTCACGCAAAACACAGTAGAATATGTGAGAAAACTATTCTTCTTTAAGCGTCACATAAAGTAAAAGGTAGAATATGTTATGGCACATATTATAGATAAGGTATACCATAGAATTGTGGTTATATACCGATATCAAGCCGTAACGAATTCTAGCTTCGTTAGAATATACAAGAAAGTTTAGTTTACAATAAATATCGTGGATATATCATGTATAAAACTTAGTATTATATTTCAAGACTAAGTAGATTAACAAAATAAATATTCTAACCGTAGCTAGAAGATAAAATAAAGTATGATTCCACATTTTCTAAAAAAAACAAAAAAAAAACATAAAAATTTTCATATTTATGTTTTCAATAGTTTTTATATTTTTCACATTTTTAAAATTAAGTTTACTATTTTCCCATGAAAGAAGAGTAAAACATGTCTAGAATTACCTAAAATATGAAAAGTCAAGGGACAAACAAAAGTTGAGAAAGTCTTTTTTTTTTTCAATATTACCTTTTTCCTTTTTTGTTAATAAGGAAACAATGACACAATAATAAATAAACACATAATTTCCTCAAACTGGTATAATTTTATCCTTGTTTGGAATCGCACTAGTCGAGGGGTTGGCTAGTTGGGCGTTCGGATTTAGCGCCTAAAGAAAAAAAAATAGAGATTATGTAGAACAAAAATTTTAGATCATTTAATATGTTATAAACATGTTAATCTTTAATTATTTTTAACATTAATACACTTTCATGTTTAGAATTGTATAAAACAAAAATAGAAATTAAAATTTAATATGGTATAATTTTGATCCAAGTTATGAGTATAAGTTGTACTTATCAATCCTAAAAATAATAAATAAATATTATTAAAGAGAATAAAAGATTAAGTGGCTGCCTAGACAAATTAAAATCGGATATCCGATATCTTAGATTGATTTGATCTAACTCGAGACAGATGAGTGGTGTCTATCGCCTACGCGGACGAGAGGATTTTATTAAAAGATCAGTCAATATCAAAATACAACATTGAGGTTAGCCAACACAGGGGACATAGCCCAGCATTAGAAAAAAACATAGAGGGCCTTTTTGGCTAAAGTATGAGCTGCCTTATTGGAATTACGACGAACAAACAGAACTTAACAGTGTGATATTGTGATATATCCACAACTTTATATCAGATATAAGCTTGATGATACTGATACTGCGAGCAATGTCCCAGACGTTGTTCACCACCACCTGAGAATCCCCTTCAAAGATAACATACTTATACCCTCGAATTCATACCATTTCCATAGCCATTAAAGCTGCCTTAACTTCGGCTTCAATACTGTCCTGCGCTACACCAATGTTAGAGATAAACTTGAAGATACCGTAAATCTCGAGTCATATTAATCATATTCCTATTATATTTAGGATAAGTATTAGGGTTATGTGTTTTAGATCTCTATATAAGAAGATGTTGAGTTGTGACATGAACTTATAAGTGAGAGAGAGTTATCATATACATTAGGATAATAATTGGTATCAGAGCTTGAATCTGAAATCAATATCGAGAAAGATGGGAGATATCATACCAATGACTGGAAAACCTAAAGTAGGGTCTTCTACAATAAGTTGTCCGATGCTGACTACAACAAACTATACGGTTTGGACAATTCGAATGAAGTCTCTACTTAGGGTTCTCAAGGCGTGGGAGATTGTGGAGAATGAGACGGACGACAATGAGAAGAATGATATTGTCATGGCTCTTATCTTTCAATCCATTCCAGAGGCGCTTATTCTACAGGTCAGAGAACTAACTTCTGCAAAGAAAGTTTGGGACGCCATCAAAACAAGCTATCTAGGAGCAGACAGAGTTAAGAGAAGCTCGGTTGCAAACTTTAATATCAGAATTCGATCGCTTGAAGATGAAGGAATCTGACACCATAGATGACTTCGTTGGCAAGTTTTCTGAAATCTCATCGAAATCTGCATCATTAGGAGAAATCTGAAGAAGATAAACTTGTCAAGAAGTTTCTCAAGAGTCTTCCTAGAAAGAAATACATACACATGATAGCGTCGCTGGAACAAGTGCTTGACCTAAAGGTAACCAGTTTTGAAGACATTATTGGTAGACTAAAGGCTATGAGGAACATATTGGAGAAGAAGATGAGGAGGGCAATGATGAACAGAGTAAGCTAATGTATGCAAACTCAGAAAACAGTCATTCTAATCGTGATTACAATGGAGACTATACAAGTCGAGGACAAGGAGGTCGTTCCTATGGTAGAGGACGCGAAAGAGGAAGATCATATCAAGAGTTCGACATATCAAAGATAACATGCTTCCGGTGCGATAAGAAAGGACACTTTGTGTCCAGCTGTCCTGATAGACTCTTAAAACTTCAAGAAGCGTACGAGAACAAGGTCAAACTCAAGGAGATAACTGATGATACACAAGAGGCACATGGGTTATTGATGCATGAAGTGATGTATCTCAATGAGAAGAACTTAAAACCAAAGAAGTTTGAAGCAAGTTCTGATAGCGACAGAGTATGGTATATCTCGATAGTGGGGCCAGTAACCACATTACAGAGAGACGTGATTACTTCAAAAATATTGATGACTCGATAACTGGCAAAGTGAGATTTGGGGATGACTCCTGAATAGATATCAAAGGCAAAGGCTCGGTACTGTTTGTAGGCCAAAACGGAGACAAGAAAGTGTTAGCTGATGTCTACTATATACCAGATTTAAAAAGCAATATCATCAGTCTTGGACAGGCTACAGAGGCAGGATGCGAAGTCAAAGTGAAGGGAGAGTATCTCATTCTTAATGACAAGCAAGGAAAGCTCATAGTGCAAGCCAAAAGGTCACATAACAGGTTGTACAAGGTTCTGATAAATATTGTAGAAGTTAAGTGTCTCCATGTGATGACACAATCAGAGTCGAGTAAATGGCATGCGCGATTGGGTCATATTGGGGCTAATTCCATGAAGCTAATGATGAAAGACAAACTGGTGATAGGGCTGCCAAACTTAAACATCGAGAGTGAAACATGTTCTTCATGTCTACTTGGGAAGCAAGTTAAACAGCCATTTCCATCAGCCACCATGTTTCGAGCAACTCAGGCACTGGAACTTATACACGGCGACTTAAGTGGACCCATCCCTCCACCCACAGCTGGGAAGAACCGTTACATCTTTGTCCTTATTGATGACTACTCTAGGTACATGTGGTCTATACTCTTGAAGGAGAAAAGTGAAGCACTAGAAAAATTTAAAGCGTTCAAAACCATGGTTGAAGGAGAGACTAGAAAGTCTATAAAGACACTCAGAACTGATAGGGGGGGGGGAGAGTTTACTTCAAACGAGTTCAAAAGTTTCTGTGAGAAAACTGGAATTAATCGACATCTGACTGCCCCATATTCGCCGCAGCAGAACGGAGTGGTAGAACGTCGAAACAGAACTCTGATGGAGATGACAAGAAGTATTCTCAAACACATGAATGTGCCTAATAAACTGTGGGGATAAGGAGTCAGACACGCTACATATCTCATCAACAGGGTCGCAATTAAAGTCCTGAAATCACAAACACCATATGAAGTGCTCAAAGGTCGAAAGCCAAATATTGAGCATCTTAAGGTTTTTGGATGCATCTGCTATGCCAAAGTTGATACACCGCATCTAAAAAAATTGGATGACAGAACAAGGATTCTCGTGCACTTAGGAACAGAACCAGGTAGCAAGGCATACATGCTCTATGACCCTCTGAAGCGGAAAGTAGTGGTGAGTAGAGACGTCATATTTGATGAACAAAATAGCTGAAGTTGGAGTCACTCGGAAAGTGACGATGAGAGTGCTTCTGGCACGGTTAGCTTTCCACTCGGAGAACCTGGAACCAATGGTGTTGCAGAGGATGAAGATAAGGAAGAAGAAACTGTCAATGAAACCAGGGGAGAAGAGCAAAACACAACACCGTGTGTCTCTGACAACATTCAACAAGCAGATCCTGAACTACGGAGATCAACAAGGGTTACTAAACCACCTAGTTACCTGGAGGATTACATTTATCTTTCTGAGGTTGAAGGGGAAAAGCTGTTATTGTTTCTGAATGAGGAACCATATGATTATGCTGAGGCAAGTAAAGAGGAGATATGGAGGAAGGCGTGTGATGATGAGATAAACTCGATCGTGAAAAACAACACTTGGGAGCTGGTATACCTTCCTTCAGGAGCTAAATCCATAGGATTAAAATGGATCTTTAAGATCAAAAAAAATTCTGATGGAACGATAAAGAAGCACAAGTCTCAATTAGTGGCAAAATGGTATATTCAAAGATATGGTGTAGATTATGAAGAGGTCTTCTCTCCAGTGGCGCGAATAGAGACAGTACGTCTCATTATAGCATTGGCAGCGTCAAGGGGGTGGCAAGTGCATCACCTAGATGTTAAGACAGCTTTTCTGAACGGTGATCTAAAAGAAAATGTGTACATGAGCCAACCTGAGGGATACATAGTCAAAGGAAGTGAAGAGAAGGTTTACAAGCTAAAGAAAGCATTGTATGGCTTAATGCAGGCTCCTACAGGTTGGAATGCAAAACTCAATACAACTCTTGAGGCACTGAAGTTCGTTAAATGCACTAAGGAACCGTCTCTGTATCAACTAAGGACAGACGGACATGTACTGCTCGTGGCTGTGTATGTTGATGATTTGTTGATAACAGGGTCAAAATTGGAGATGATAACAGAGTTCAAGAATAATATGTCAAGCAAGTTCGAGATGAGTGATCTTGGGCTCTTAACCTACTACCTTGGAATAGAGGTGCTGCAATACAATGGTGGAATCTGCATTAAACAAGAAAGTTATGCAAAGAAGGTGTTAGAAGAGACAGACATGATCGAGTGTAATGCAACTCAATTCCCGATGGATGCAGGTCTTAAACTATCTAAGGCACAAGAGTGTGGATGAGAGGGACTATCGAAGGATCATAGGTTGTCTACGCTATTTACTCCATACAAGACCGGATCTGTCATATTCAGTTGGAGTATTGAGCAGATATGTGCATGAGCCTAAGGTCTCACATTGGACAGCTCTGAAACAGATTCTAAGATATGTAAAAGGCACACTCTCTTGTGGACTCAACTTCAACAGGTCAAGTAAAGCAAGCTGGATATTAACAGGGTATAGCGACAGAAGTCACAACGTCGATATGGATGATGGAAGAAGTACCACCGGTCACATGTTCTATCTAAACAAGTGTCCTATGACATGGTGCAGTCAAAAGCATGAAACAGTGGCACCCTCTTCTTGTGAAGCTGAGTTCATGGCAGCGACTGAAGCGGCTGAACAAGCCATCTGGTTACATGAGCTGCTAGCTGAGATAATGGAGGAAACGTGCGAGAAGGTGGTGGTGCGAATAGACAATAAATCTGAAATCGCTCTCACGAAGAATCCAGTGTTTCATGGACGGAACAAACACATCCTTAAGCATTATCATTTTATCAGAGAATGCATTGATAATGGTCAGGTGGAAGTGGAGCACATTGTAGAGAGCTTACAAAAGGCCGACATCCTCACTAAAGCCTTATGAAGACTGAAATTCAAAGAGATGAGAGAACTAGTTGGAGTACAAGATTTGAGTGATGGTGACTTCAAGTTTAAAGGGTGAATGTTAGAGATAAACTTGAAGATACCGTAAATCTCGAGTCATATTAATTCTATTCCTATTATGTTTAGGATAAGTATTAGGGTTATGTGTTTTAGATCTCTATATAAGAAGATGTTGAGTTGTGACATGAACTTATAAGTGAGAGAGATCAATTGTGAGAGCTTGAGTTTTGAGAGATTTTCTTGAGCTAATAAAGTGGTTATTCTTATACTTTCTTGAGTTATCATATACGTTAGGATAATAACCAAGAACCGCTGAAATATGGATTACCAATATAATCCCGTATGATGCAGCCTCCAGTAACCTGTTTGTCTGAAGATCCAAAGCCACATCATAGTTGCATTTAAGAAAATCATATGAAGGACGCAACCACCGTTGATGTACCAATGAAGAAGATTGATCTTGTTGAGTGATAGTTGTTGAAGAGTTAGTAGCCACCAACCATTACTTTACATCCGATACGCCCATTTCCACCGAGCACGATTGTGGAATTTCCTTTTCATGAAAATAAGAGTATTATGGGCTTTTCAAATACACCATAACAAAGAGAAGGGCAATAAATTCTAAAAAGGTGAAATATCCGAAATATATTCCATGTCAATAAATATACGATTGTGGAATTACCTTTTAAATTATATTAGATTTTTACCCGCGCTTTAAAATCACGGGATTACATTTTTAGAGAAAATTTTATTTAAACAGATGTATATTTTAAATTAACATTAACGTTGAATATTTGAGTATGAAGAATTTAATTGACAAATTTTGTATTTTGATGTTTGAAAACTAGTTTTAACCTTTTTTATGTGAATTTGTAATTATTATAGCTTAATGTTTTTTTAATAATTATTTTTTCAATTAAAAAATAGAGTAGCTAATAATGAAAAGAAAGTTTAATGATTGAACCAAATTTTATCAAATGTATATCTTTTTCCAAAAGGAGGATGCTAACAAAATGAGGATGCCTCAGTCTCCCCCACCAATGGCTCAGGCTGTTATTTCAGAGAATAGTGTCTCAAGAACATCAACATCAGGTTCTCAGATTAATGAAGAAAGTGCATCTGCTAATACATCGAATGAAGCTCCAAATCAAAACAATAGTCAGTCTCAACCTTCAGTGCATGTAGTCTCAAATGCACATCCGATAGTTACTAGAGGAAAATCAGGCATATCAAAATCAAATCAGAGATATGTGTTGTTCAGTAACAGAGTTGCTTATCCCAAACCAAATACTGTCACTGAAGCTTTGCAAGATGAGTACTGGAAAGAGTCTATGACAGAGGAGTATGGTAACTGCATTGAAACTAATACATGGACTCTGGTTTCCTACACGTCAGATATGAAGGTTATTGGAAATGGATGGATTTTCAAGTCGAAGTTAGATGAAAATGGGGTTTTGAAGAGCAAAGATCTAGACTAGTTACAAGAGGAAATCATCAAGAAGAGGGAATTGATTACCTTAAGACTTATAGTCCGGTCGTAAAGACACCTATAGTTCGTCTACTTCTTCATCTTGCAACAATAATGAGTGGGAGATCAGGCAAATGGATGTTAGTGATGCATTCTTGCATGGAAGTTTAAAAGAAACAGTTTACATGATGCAACATGCTGGCTTCATTGATAAAGCTCGCCCAACACATATGTGCAAGCTCAACAAATCTCTCTATGCACTTAAACAGTCACCTCGGGATTGGTTTGACAAGTTCAGTAATTTCTTACTGGAGTTTGGTTTCGTCTATAGTACAGAATATCCATCGTTGTTCATTTATATGAAAGGGTCTGATATCATTATGCTTCTTCTCTACGTTGATGACATGGCGATTACTGGGAAAAAATCTGAAGTCATGGACAAGTTGTTACAGGAGCTTCATAAACAATTCAAGATGAAAGATCTTGGTATACTGCATTATTTTCTGGGTATTCAAGCTCATTTTCATGGTGGAGGTCTGTTTTTGACACAGCAAAAGTATGCAGAAGAAGCACCATCTCCACCTTTCTGGAATCCAACTTACTTTCGAAACTTGGCTGGGAAGTTGTAGTACCTTACATTAACAAGACTGGACATCCAGTTTGCTGTGAACTACATATGTCAGAAAATGCATTCTCCTTCTATCATAGACTTCAATAATTTAAAGAGAATCTTGAGATACATAAGGGGAACATCAACAATGGGAGTCTCCTTTAATAATGAATCAGATTGTGTGTTGCGAGCCTACTTAGACAGTGATTGGGCATGATGTAAAGTCACCAGAAGGTCAACTGGAGGTTTCTACACTTACTTGGTCAAAACTTAATCTCTTGGTCTTCAAGAAAGCAGCCAACTGTCTCAACGAGCTCTACAGAGGCAGAGTACAAGACCATGTTAGAAACTGCTTAGGAAATCACATGGATGTGCTTGGCATTGAGGCAACGGCGTAACTCTTCCTCACACTCCAGAGCTTCACTATAATAAATAAAGAACAATGTATAACGTTGCCGTTAAACAAAAATCAATAGAAGAAAAGCTTCAAACTTTACTATGTTTCCTCTCTGTTCTTAAGAGGTATTAGTCCATTCTCTATCTCTCAAAGTGAGAGGACCATTTGAGGCTTTGTGATTATTTCATAGTTTTTCAATGATCTTCAATGGGTTCACCGAAGCTTTGGTCCAACCTAGAGTGTTTATAACACCATATATGTCTATTCTGATAAGATTTTCATCTTTGTTGTTACTAAGGGCCGGGGTTCATTAGTGCCATCAAAAATCTTCTTTAAATATCACCTCTCCTGCAATAAAGAAAAAGAAATTGCCAAAATTTGGTTTCACCGAAGCTTCGGTCTAACCTAGAGTGCTTATAACACCATGTCCGTCTATTCTGAGGAGATTTTCATCTTTGTTGTTACTGATGGGTTCACTAGTGTCATCAAAGACCTTTAAATATCACCCCTCCTGCAGTAAAGCAAAAGAAATTGCCAAAATTTCTAACCGTTTTGTTGTCTTGTAGAGCGGTGATGTTAGGAGTTTTCAAGGCTCCTAAGACAAATGTTGTAGTATAAGAGATTGTCAAACCAGTTCTGAGGGATTTTAAAGCACTGAGAATGCAAGTACTAGCTTAATCTAAGTGCAATCGAATAAATGATGGTTTTAAACTATAACTAAGAATAAGAAAAGCAATAACTAAAATAACTTCCTTGATTAAGAGAAAGGANTCAAGTTTCGAACTAAGGATGGCAAATGATAAATCAAACTATCGACCTTAAGCCTAGACACAATTCTAAACAAGCTCTATGTCTAGATGAATGTTCATTTGCTAACATATCTCAAACATCAAATGTCTTTGGTTGAATAATATGAAAGCAATCATTACTAACAAGTCTATTAGCTATCTTAGCACCTTTAACAACAAATATCTTTGGCAAAGTATACTAAAAACTTAGGAGAGTTGTCTCAGGCATTTCATCGAACACCTTTTGGGTGGGAAATACCTATTGATCAACTTTTGAGTGGTTAACTCAGAAGATGCATTATGAATACTCTACTAGCAAGGAACAAGAATGATCTACACTAAAACAACCTAGAACTAACCTAATCACCCTTAATCTCTCTAACCCATGAATTCAAAAGGTGATTTACTCACTACACATCATGATTACTCTTAAACTCATTTTAGATTCAAGTTTAATCATGTAGATGATGAAACAGAAAAGTAAACAGAGGTTTTTCAATTATTTTTCTTCAAGAACAAAGATGATATGCCTGGTAGGCTACAAAGAGTACTTAAACTTAGGTTTTTACAACTCAAAACATCCAAAACGAAATTGCAAAAAGATCCTCAAAACAAGTATTTTTCGTCCAAACATAGGCGCGCAGCGGGGTCACAACCCCGCTGCACAACCCCGCTGTGGGGATTTCCATAAAGCCGAGCGGCCCCCCTGACTCCGCCCCGGGGGTCCGCTGTGGTCTGGGCCGAACCCTGACCCCGCTGCCATGACCCCGCTCCAAGATGCTCGCTTCTAGTAAATTGGTCATAACTCCTTCATTATATCTTCAAACGACTTGAAACCACTTCCATTAGAAAGCTAACTCAATTTTCTATGTCTCCACAAAATCTTAGAAACAGAAGATATCTTTAAAGGCTCCATCCATGCTCATCTTTCAGCCCCTTTTGGATCACAATGCTCCTAAACATCTCAAATCACTCCATGGCACATTCCAACACCTAATAAGGACAATGAATGAAAAATGAAACCTATACATGGCTAAATCCTAATCTATATGATGAAAATGCTCATGGGTGAATGGGTAAAACAATGCAAATATGCAAGATATCAACTCCCCCAAACTAGTTCTTTACTTGTCCTCAAGTGAACTTTCTAGAACTTATGGGAAAAGAAGTTTGAAGGTGGGAGCTCATAACCAAAAGAAACACATCTAAGAACTCAACTTAACATCCTAAGGAGACATTCCAAGTAGCATGATCACACTCTCTTATCACACTCTAGCTTCTCTAGGCCTATCAACACACTCTTATGTCTTTAAGCAAGATGCAATACTTTTCAATTTACAAGTCTTTAAACCAGCTCTCACATTAGTTCACACACACACACACACAAAGTGAATTCTCACAAATGGGCACATGATCTCAATCATTTGGCTAGGCAAGCAAAAGGTCTAATGAGAATGAAAAGGAGGGTTCAAATACATCATTTTTTTAGTGACTATCACTCAAGAA
>CAKOAT010282377.1:2016-14470 GCA_932364175.1 Eruca vesicaria subsp. sativa | reverse complement strand
TGGGAGTAGGGATTAGATCTTGGGTGATCAAGTTTCGAACTAAGGATGGCAAATGATAAATCAAACTATCGACCTTAAGCCTAGACACAATTCTAAACAAGCTCTATGTCTAGATGAATGTTCATTTGCTAACATATCTCAAACATCAAATGTCTTTGGTTGAATAATATGAAAGCAATCATTACTAACAAGTCTATTATCTATCTTAGCACCTTTAACAACAAATATCTTTGGCAAAGTATACTAAAAACTTAGGAGAGTTGTCTCAGGCATTTCATCGAACACCTTTTGGGTGGGAAATACCTATTGATCAACTTTTGAGTGGTTAACTCAGAAGATGCATTATGAATACTCTACTAGCAAGGAACAAGAATGATCTACACTAAAACAACCTAGAACTAACCTAATCACCCTTAATCTCCCTAACCCATGAATTCAAAAGGTGATTTACTCACTACACATCATGATTACTCTTAAACTCATTTTAGATTCAAGTTTAATCATGTAGATGATGAAATAGAAAAGTAAACAAAGGTTTTTCAATTGTTTTTCTTCAAGAACAAAGATGATATGCCTGGTAGGCTACAAAGAGTACTTAAACTTAGGTTTTTCCAACTCAAAACATCCAAAACGAAATTGCAAAAAGGTCCTCAAAACAAGTATTTTTCGTCCAAACATAGGCGCGCAGCGGGGTCACAACCCCACTGCACAACCCCGCTGTGGGGATTTCCATAAAGCCGAGCGGCCCCCCTGACTCCGCCCCGGGGGTCCGCTGTGGTCTGGGCCGACCCCCTGACCCCGCTGCCATGACCCCGCTCCAAGATGCTCGCTTCTAGTAAATTGGTCATAACTCCTTCATTATATCTTCAAACGACTTGAAACCACTTCCATTAGAAAGCTAACTCAATTTTCTATGTCTCCACAAAATCTTAGAAACAGAAGATATCTTTAAAGGCTCCATCCATGCTCATCTTTCAGCCCCTTTTGGATCACAATGCTCCTAAACATCTCAAATGACTCCATGGCACATTCCAACACCTAATAAGGACAATGAATGCAAAATGAAACCTATACATGGCTAAATCCTAATCTATATGATGAAAATGCTCATGGATAAATGGGTAAAACAATGCAAATATGCAAGATATCAAGCGGTACAATACATATGGGACTTTATTCTAATACACCCTACAAACTCTTTAGTTTATTCTAATTTGTCCCTTCTTATAAATTGTTTAATTTTATTTTTCTTTTAATTACAGAAATGTAGGTAACTACAAAACTACCCTGACAACTACAACCAAACCTAATCTAAACCCTCTAATCTGTTCCAAGTATTTACTTTTTCCCTTTAGTCAAAATTACAATTCCCCGACTCTTTCATTCTCTCTTTTTTTTTTTGCTGTAACCCTAATCGACGGAAATCTTTTTTTTATTTGCCTTCATGTTCAAAATTAACTCTGAATCACTTCTTTCTTACTGTGGGATGTTTCACTGGTGATAAAAACCCTTGAATTCGTATTTCCTCTCTGTTCTATATAACTCATGCCATGGAGTATAAAAAAAATGTTTGTTTTCGCTATTTGAAGGTCACAATTGATGAGTATTGATAAGAGCTTATTTGCCAAATAACAAAAAAAAAGGAAAATTAGTTTTCTAGTGAGAGAGTAGAGAGAGACAGGGAGAGAAATGAAGAGAGAAGGGGAGATTTTAGTTAGTTACTGAATATAGTTTTTTTCATAACTATTTCACCTAATTTCCCTATTGATAAAGTTATAATTGTGAGGTGTAAACAATAATTAAAGCCCATAAAAACTGAAGATCCGTTGAAGAAAATTCATGGCTGCCGCAGGAAAAAAAATCACAGAATCGATCAAACCCTAATAGGAAGATGAAGAGATTATTACGAAACTGCCATTCATTAATATTATAGAAAAAAAAAACAATCAAAAAATCGAACCCGGGCTTCTTTGTGTAGAAACAAGGAGAATACCACCAGACTGCATGATAATTTTGCTATATTTGCATAAGCTAATTTTTTATTTAGTTTTATTTTAAAAAAATAATAAGCCAAACCAACAAAATGAAAAATCGAACCCAAGGCTGGCAAGATAACAAGCTAGGAACATACCACCAGACCACGTGTTATTTATTTTGTCAATTTGTATAATTACGTTTTATATATACATTATTTTAAAAATAAAATAAAACTCTATTATTAATCCTTGATTAATCTTAGAAAATTCAATTTTTCATTAGGCTCTAAACCTAACCCAAACGTACGTCTAACCCCTAGCAAATTTTTGAACATAGCAAAAATCTAATCGACTTTTATCATTTGTTAGGGTTTGAATTAGATATTAGCAACAAAAAAAAATGCTTTTGTTGGTCGTATAGATCGAGAGTTTTTCTTTAAGAATTAATATATTTATATTTTTTAATTATAAATCATACATTTAAAACATATATACCATAAACTAGTATTATATTTATAACTAAGTGATGTAAAAATAAAAAATAAAATACTAAGTGCAAGAAAAGTTTTGAACTACTAGTTTTACTAGGTATTACTAAGATAAATAAAAAAAGTTTCAAATATGTCTAAAACGTTTATAATATATTTAACACATGTTATTAAGATAAGCTATGTCTAAAAACAATTTTTCTACTACATTTTATGAAAAAGAGAGAACACATGTTTGAATATTTACACTTAGTAGTACTCAAGGTTGTAGTAATATTTCATTCTTCATAGTAATACTTTTGCTAATTCCAGTAAATTTTAGTGATACCACATTAAAAATCAAATTTATTAGTACCAATGTGTTTAGATAGTTTTATATTGTATATAACACATTGGCGAGAGAAAAACTCAGAAAATATGTATTTTTTATTATTCATGTCATTATGGTCTTTCCATCAAGATGTTAGTATAGAAGTATAAAGATGTTTTCTATGGAAATAAGAAGTTTTCTATCAACTTGAGAAATTAAGAGTTTTTATGTCTAATTTGACAAATAAACACAAATATGTATATATAATCTCGTAATATATGAGATACATCTTCTAAAAAGAATTATTAAGACGAAAGTAAGGTTCTTAGAAATATGCCTAATACATAGTAGTTTAATGGTATTCCAAGGTAATTCAAGGTAGTTCAAGGTAGTTCTTAGTAGTTCATAAAACATCAAAATAAATGAAATAAATATCTTAAACTTGTAAAGTTTATGTGAACGAGATAAATAATTCTAACTTAGAAAAAATAATTTATTTAAATTATTATTACATTAATTTTAAAACTATAATTGTGACTATTAAAATATATATTTTACTAAATTTACATTTTTTTAATATTTTTAATCAAATTAAGTTAAAAATAAATATTTTTAAAAATTAAAATTTATAGAAATATTTTTTTAAATTTATTTTTGATTAAAATATCTTGAAATACATATATTATTAGTTTTTATTTTATAATATTTTCATATAACCAAATTTATAGAAATATTTTCATAAATATCATATTTATTTTTTCTATTAATTATTCATTTAAATATTTTTTACTACCATGAAAAAAAACAGTGACAAAAAAATAAAAAATACATATTTTATGAAAGTGTGTTTTTGAAATATTATAAAATTATTTAAATAAATATTTTTGAAATTAATTTTTGTTTAAAAATATAAAAATATTTTCTTTTAAATTTAATAAATTTTATATAAAAAAGGTAAAATTTTAATTTAGGAAAAGTAATTATAGATATTTTGTAAAAAAAAAAATTGAAATTAATTGTTGTGAAAATATTAATGAAATAATTCATTATTTTATTTTATTATTTATAAATATATTATTTTAATATATACAGAAAAATTTTATTTTGTGTTCAGAATTTTTCGCTATTAATAAAAAATTAGTATAATTTTTTTAAAAAAAAAAAAATCTGGCCTAAATAAATCTGGTAAAAAAATTCTAGTCCAAAAAACAATTTTGGGGATTCAATTGAAAAAAAAATAAAAAAAATATAATTGCGGATCCCATAATTTAGATAATAAAATAAAAACAGAAAAGAAAAAGAAATGGTAAAAAGGTGAAGGGGAAAAGGGTGGGATAGTGAGAAAAATGATAGGATAGTGAAAATAGATATTTTGTAACTAGGGTGATATAGAATACTTTCCGATGTAACGGTTTCGTTTCAATGATATTTTGAGGTATGGATTAGCTATGAGTGTCACTACTATAATATGACTAAACTCCTACCTTCCGGCGTTGCCGTGAAATTTACCTTGACGCCTTTGAGTTGTTCTCTGGATTGTCTTTCGATTTATCTTAAAGGTTTCTTTACATTATCATATATGTTATATTGTCTTATTATACTGCTTCTAGAGATAGGATTGTCTCTTCTTCAAAGTGTAATCCGAAGATTTAAGTATTAATGAAAGTTTGTGCTCCAAAAACAAAACAAAAGATCTGAATGACAAGTCAAGTTGAATTAATTTATCTGTTCGTTCTATTGCCTTTGGTGGATCATATTCCTCTTTAGTCTTCTTTCGAGAATCAATATCAAATAAAGTTTAGGGAAAAAGTTTCTCAGCTATACGAAGTCTACTCTTATATGGTGAAAACTATCCAATCTATGAAAATGTATCAATAACTATACCAAGTTTATGTTAATACATGCCACATATACAAAGTAAACGATTATATGGTGGAGACAACACAATCGAATTAAATTGATTTAATTTAAGTTAATGATGTCAATCTGTAATTTATTAAACTTAACCACAAGTCATTAAAATCAATTAAGTTTATTAATAAAATCAATTAATAAAATCAAGTTTATTAATAAACTTATTAACTTTACTAAGTTTATTAACAAAATCAAATTTATTAAATTTAATAAATTATTAAGTTTATTAAGTTAATTAATTTTAATACGTTATTAGGTTTATAAAATTTAATAAATTGTTAAGTTTATTAAATTAATTTTATTAAGTTTAATAATTCATACATTTTAATAAATTTATTAAGTTTAATAAACTTATTATGTGTAATAAATTATTAATTCTATTAAGTTTAATATATTATTAAGTTTATTAAACTACTAAGTATATTAAGTTTATTAAAAACTTAAAAATTTAATAAACTTAATAGTTTAATAAACTTAACAACCTTAATATTTTTTTCCAATTTAATAAACTTAATATACTTATTAGTTTAATAAACTTAATAAAACTAATAATATATTAAACTTAATAGAATTAATAATTTATTAAACATAATAAGTTTATTAAACTTAATATATTTATTAAAATGAATGAATTATTAAACTTATAAATTTCTTAAACTTAATAAATTAATTTAATAAACTTAATAATTTATTAAATTTAATAAACTTGATTTTGTTAATAAACTTAGTAAACTTAATAAGTTTATTAATAAAGTTGATTTTATTAATAAACTTATTTTTTTTTAATTACTTGGGGTTAAGTTTAATAAATTACAGACTGATCCCTTTAACTTAAATTAAAATCAATTAAACTCGATTGTAGTTTCCACCATATAAACATTTACTTTGTATATGTGGCATGTATTAACATAAACTTGGTGTAGCTGTTGACACATTTTCATAAATTGGATGATTTTCACTATATTAGAGTAGACTTCGTGTAGCTGAGAAATTTTTCCCCTAAAGTTTAATAGTTTGTAGAGATGTTTAAACTTTATAATTATTGAAAAATGGAATATTGTTATCAAATACAAATAAATTCCTTATCGCATTTGGTTACTAAGTGAAGTTAAGTTGAAGTTAGAAAATGTCACAAGAGACAAAATATGTTGTTATCAATTGCGACAATGATAATTTAAAAAAAAAAAAAAATCACCTACATGAGTTTGATGAATGATTTTGCAATCAAAAGTGCATGACAGATATTTCATCAGTAAATTTCTTTTTTTACGGATTTCACATTTTTATAAACTGTTCATAAATTTGAAGTTATAATTGTAATTAATGTAACTTTTTCTTCTATTACTATTTCCTATAATAATTTGATAAGATATAAATAGCATATTTTGGTAATTTGAAAACTTTGGATATTGGACATGCATTGGGGTGGGCACGGATCGGATATCCAAATTTTTCAAGGTACTTATGATTTGCTTTGAATGTTATGGATATCTATTTTTGGTATTTGCTTTGATTCGAAAAATACGGATATCCGGAAAAACTGATATCCGAAAAATAAATAGATATTTGCGGATATTTACAAATATTTACGGATATCTCATCCATTTTGATTAATACAAACAATCTTAAAATTTTGATACAAATTTGCTTTGCAAAAATATTTTTTGCATGATATATAAAATAAAAATTAAAAAAAAACTAGTAAATTTACATATTTTGTAATTTTTAAGTTTAAGTTACAATTATAATAACACAAAATTTAAGAAAAAAATATAGTTCTCATAAATTTCTTCTCTCTTTTTATGTAATACTTTTACATAAGTAATAATATGAATAGAATTGTTCAAAATCATATGCTAGAATCTATACTATTATTTAAGAAGTAAATTTGCTTAGTTGTCAACTTCTCCTTGATTTTAGTTAATTTTATTTATTTACCTTATTTAAATATTTATATATAATTTATTTTTTAGAAAAAAACGAATTTATATTAATAATATTATATTTTAGAAAATATGTTACCTATTTTGTATTAAATTGTTATCTTAAAAATATATTTTTCTATTATAAAATTCAAGTGAATTTACTGATTGATTTGTAACTTCTCTATGATTTTTGTAATTTTTCTTATTTGTTATATTTTAATAATAATATGAATAATTTATCATATAATAAAACGAATTTCTATTAATAATATTATAATTTTAGAAAATAAGATAATTCTTATGTATTATATTGTAATCTTTGAAATATATGTTTTTATTACAGAAATTAAAAATTAAGTTAAAATATTAATAGTTAAATATAAAGAAAGTAAGGCTGATCTATCAACTTCTTTATGGGTTTTTATTTTGTTTATTTATCATATTTTAATGTTTCATATATAATTTATTAATTAATAAAACGAATCTATACTAATAATACTAGATTTAAAAAATAATATAATTCTTATGTATTAGATTGTTATCTTGAACATATATTTTCTACTAGAAAATTTAAGTGAATTATCTGATTTGCAATTTGTCTATGATTTAGATAATTTTGATTATTTGTCATATTTTTAATAATTTCATATAAAATTATTCTAAAATAAAAACGAATTTCTATTAAAAATTATATTTTGCGAAAATAAGATACTTCTTATGTATTATATTGTTTTCTTAAAAATATATTTTTATTATAGAAATAAAAAATTAAGATAGAAAAAATTTATAATTAAAATAAATTAAAGCAACATATTTGAAAAATATATATATTTAAAATATTTTGTTATGTAAGTGTTGTCATTTATAATTAATTTTAAAACATAAATCATAACTTATTATATTGGTTTGAATTAATAAAATATAGACTAATAGTAAAACGTATGAAAATTATGCCCGCATGTGCGGGCAAAACACCTAGTAATAATTATATAATTTTATATATTTAAAGTTTTAAATATAATCAAGATATACATATATGTATATATTTCCAGATTTGATCGGATATCCGCTTCCCAAAATGTTAATATTTGTGATTTGCTTCGATTTTAATGGATACTAATTTTTAGTATTTGCTTTGATTCGAAAGTTTACAGATATCCAAAATTTTCGGATCGAATCGAAACGAATAAGGAATCGAATCAAATTTAACAGATAAAATGCCCAGCCCTATACGCAACTGGTTTTCAACTTGAATATTGCTTTAAAGAGTTTTTTTTTTTTTTGAAAAAAAATGCTTTGAAGAGTTACGATCTCATATTCTTTCTCAGTGAAATTCTCATTGGTGTTGACATAGAAAACTTGTCTAAGAGAACAAACTATATTGAGACACCTACATAGTGTCAAATACATGAGAGCTCCACTGAAGAATATGAATTGTGACGACTCATTCAAAGGAAATACTCAACATCAAGCTTGTAACTTCATCAGAAGAAATAAGGTTGTTGGACCGAAGATTAATGATGGAAAACTAATGGAGTGCATGAAGTTTAAGTAACAAGAGATCTTACAAGAACTCGTAAGAACAAGGGTTTCTTGATGTAGTTGATACGAGTCAAGAAGGGTTTTGATGTTGATGATACTCTCGGAAAATTAATACGCAATTGCAATTAGAGTATTTTTGTAAATGTAAGTGTTTGAAAAGTTACGAATATGCAATTGCAAATACTAATCAAAAGGTGATATTTTACATGAAGAGTAAGATAAATACTAATACTAACGGTAGAAGATTGTTAAAATATCTTTAGTTAAAGTATCTTCTTTTTATTATTCATGAAGATATACATAAGAATATCACAATTTTATAATTTGGCGTAATACATTTGACAGCATGGATATAAAAGGCAGAACCTTGTTGACTCGAAAGACAATTTGTTTATAGGTATGCATACTAGAGACGTGATTTGAAAGTGATACGTCTCCTACAGGGAAAACGAGTGTTAATTGTTAATAGGCTTTCTTGCGAGTCTAAAAATAGACGTATACGTACTTATAATAACTTTTTGGCATTTTCTTACGTATTTTACTATTTTCCATCGTTATGTTTTTAATAAACTTGCAAAGGTACCTAACTTTTGGCATTAACCCATATAGTTACCTGTACAAAAAATGATGCATCTACTACATATGGCTATTTAAGTACTGAATTTATAAAGTATGCATTTAGAGTTGATAGGAACTTCTAATAATACACAGAGATTCAATATTTTATGTTTATTATTGTAAACACAAGAAATACGTTAATTGATAATCTCTATAATATTATTTGAGAAGTCACTTTCTTATGTGTCGCGCTCACGTTAACTCTCACGCTGGTTGATTACTATGATACTCCTAATGAATTAAAAAATACATTTAAATATTATTATTCCTTTTAATTTTTTTTCCAAATAACAATATAAAATAAAAAGGAAACATGTATAAAGTTTACAAAACTATTTAAAAACGAAAATATAAGTATATATAAATATGATTTCATAAAAATGGAAAGTTCACAAAATAGTAATATTTAATTTAAATATATTTTAAATAACATAAAATATAATTTTGAAGTAATAAAATACTTTATAACTATATCTTCTTAGATTAAAACAATATTTGTATATAATGTGATTCCATAAAAACAATTCACACAACTAATCTTTATATTAGAAAAAGAGATATTTTTTTATTTAAAAAAATAGTTTTAAACAATAAATATATGGTTGATTACTATGATACCCCTAATGAATTAAAAAATACATTTAAATATTATTATTTCCTTTTAATTTTTTTCCAAATAACAATATAAAATAAAAAGGAAACATGTATAAAGTTTACAAAACTATTTAAAAACGAAAATATAAGTATATATAAATATGGTTTCATAAAAATGGAAAGTTCACAAAATAGTAATATTTAATTTAAATATATATTAAATAACATAAAATATAATTTTGAAGTAATAAAATACTTGATAACTATATCTTCTTAGATTAAAACAATATTTGTATATAATGTGATTCCATAAAAACAATTCACACAACTAATCTTTATATTAGAAAAAGAGATATTTTTTTATTTTAAAAAATAATTTTAAACAATAAATATATAGATTTTCAAAGTATTTGTTTTTGTATATATCTATTTTATTAGATGATTACATAAAATAATTAAGTAACATAAACTGATATATGTTTCATTGACAAAAAAAAAATTATAATCAGTATTCTTGAAATATATATTTTTATTTTAGTATATTTTAATTACAGCAAAAAATAAAAATTCTATTTACTTATATAATATAATTTCTAAAAAAAAATACCATTTTCACTGCATATTTTAAGAGATATTAAAAACAAAACTAAAAATGAATTTTAATAATAAACATTTTTTTAATCAAATAACTACAATTATCTTAAAATATCATAAAATTATATAATTTATCGAAGTATATATATTATATTTTAATAGCTAAAATTATATGTTTTCTCAATAACTCTTTTGATTTTTAATTTTCTGTTTTTATGTTTGTGGAACTTAATATAACCATAATCAAAAAAGTTAAGCAAATCAGAATCCTTATTTTTAAAATTATTTAAAATAAATTTCAGTTTACCATCTAATCAGTCTAAATATTGTAAATATTGATATGTGTTCATAAGCTTGCAAACATTTATTAGTTACTTAAGTATGTAATTTAGGATCAAGATATACTTATATTTCTAAGATAACAACCGACATAAATGCAAATAAGACAATTAATCAAAATTTTAATATATTTAGAATAAAAAAGATTATAGTTGAATTCGTAGAAATAGATAGAATCTAAGATATCTCAATGATAACTAAATCAACCGTAAAAACAATAAAATTGGCAAAATATAACATATCTAAAATTATATATAATTAAATTAATATAATATTATTAATATAAATTATACCTACAAACTATAAATTAATTTTAAATTTGAAGTAAATATCAATGAATTGTTATAATATGTTTATTTTATAAATATTTATGTCCGTGCATGAGCACGGGAAAATCACCTAGTAATAATTGAGTAACAAACGATTAGCCTCAAAGAAAGAAAAAACGTCTGTCACTATGTGTTAGGGTCAAGGCTTCATCTGATTAGTCCTCCTGAGATGTTCAGAGAAAGGCCATTAAGGAAGATTGATCCTTGCAGTAAATGGACACGTGTCAACAAAGTAACTACTAAGCTTCTTTATTCGTTTGCTACTGGTTTGATTAAGACAAGTGATTAATCGATCTTTAAAGACCGAGTGGTGTCTTTTGCTTCTTGTCCTCCTCTGTTTTTGAAGACGAGAAATACTTGAAAAGGTTCGTTCTCCTTTGCTTTTTTAAAATAAAAAAATATTGTTCGTGTAAGTTGTTGTAGCTCGAGAGTATATGCTTTTGTTCTTCAACTTCTCCCTAAACATATCGATGCTTATAGAGAGTTCCATAGTTTTTCTGATAAGGTCTTTGGTATTTATTATAGGTAAGGTGTTTCAGTTTAAACGTAAAACTTCAAATGAGCAATATAAAGCTAGGCGTTGAAGTCATAAGCGCACATGGTCTGTTCCAGAGAGACAAGCAAAACACATGTAGCCCTTTCGTGGAGCTCAAGTTCGATAACCAGATATTCCGCACAACCACCAAACCCAACGACCCAAACCCCATCTGGCACGAGTCTTTCTACTTCCTTGTCTCTGATCCTTCCTTCCTCTCTACCCGTACACTCGAAGCCCATGTCTACAGCTACCAGGACGATTCCGATGCCAAGCCCTGTAGAAGCCGGAAAACCGGATCGACATGAATGATATAAGAAAGACGGAGTTAAGGAAATAAACGATTATATAAGACATGGAGGCGAGATAAATCTCTTTCCTTAACTCTTAATATTCGCTCCGTAGTGAGACGAAACTGTACGAATATCGAGTCCCAGGATACAACCATGGCAGACGAATCACGCGTCACTCGTGAAACGACCTAACGAACATAAATTCTACGAACACTCTGTAAACTTACTTTGGAAGATTTGCTGGTTTTTTCTTGCGTGAAAAAGTTAAGAATGAAGAAGGAGGAGAGGCAATATTTAAAGAGACGGAGAAGACCCACTTCCCGCAACAACTGCTGCACGTGGGCGAAAATCTCGCTGAGATCTCGGGAGTGGAAGCTCAGAAACTTTCTCCGCAAGATCTTCTCTTTTATTTGACTCGTTCAAATTGTTTTGCAATCAGATAGACTTCGTGTTGTTTTTTCACAAACTACGTGTTGTTTATTTACACACGTCATGATGTTTTTAAATTTAAAAATGGCAAAGCGTTGGGCTTAATTTGGTCCAAAAAGATAACTTCTTATCGGGCCAAAGGCCCTCCAAGCCCAAGCCCAAGCCCAAGCCCAAGCCCAAGCCCAAGCCCACGCCGAGCCGAGCCGGACGGCGGCGCGCGCGTGGGGAGCCATCTCTCTCTCCAAGCTGTTTAAACCATGATAACACAAAGGCATATATATACTGCTCTCTGATGTTACTTCTGGCCGATGTGGGACAAAACCCAAAACTGGGTTTTTCATTTTTTGTCCACACCAACATACCAACTTCGAAGCTTCATTTCTTATTCAATTTTGATCTGTTTTTAAAGTGTGAATATACCACGTTGTAGTACTTGTTACAAGCTTTACAACGAGCTGCTGATCTGACCGGAACGACCACTGGCTTGGCCGGAAAAGTCGCCGGAAAATCAGAAACTATCAGCTTTTAAAAAACAGAGTTCCAACAATCCCCCACATTAATAGAAATG
>CAKOAT010282266.1:1216-27393 GCA_932364175.1 Eruca vesicaria subsp. sativa | reverse complement strand
GAAAAGTAACTCAGCCCAACTCAGACAACTTACTAGGGTTATATTCGTAAAAATGTCTTCTGTTTTTTTGTTTGGTCACAGAGGACTATATTGTAATTTCATAGCCCTTTTAGGTTAGATTTGCATTTGATTCAAGTTGGGGTCTAGTATTGGGGTTAAAACCAAGTTGTGGGTTAGTTTTGGCAAAAACCCCAATATTCATTTCTAATATAATATCACATAGATGGAAAATAAAAAATGAATATTTCTAAGATATTACATCAATTCTATTAAAACAGAAGCACTTTTTATCTACTTGGAAGTAGTCTACCTCAAAACATTATATTTATTTAATTTTGTGTTATGTTACATATAACAAACTTAGTTACTATTAAATAAAAACATAATATTAATATAAGATATAAAAAAGATAATCTTAACTAATTTTTCAAATTACATTTTAACAATATCTTTAATCTATTTTTATTTTAAAAATAAATATTTATTGTTTTGATATTAATTAATAATAAAAACGTAAATAGTATTAAATTATATTATAAATGAGTATTAACTCATTTTTATTTATAGAATAAGAACTAACTTTCTATAACATTTATATATATATATTTCATATTTGTAACTAAAAATTACACAAAATAATAATTATAATATAAATTAATCAACTTTATAAATTATAAACTAGATGAATTACATTTACAAAATACTACCATAAGATATTAAAAAAATGAAATAATTTTATATTTTAATATACATATCTAAATTACAAAATTAGGATATCAAAAATTAAAATTTAATTATATGTAACTGATACACAAAATAATAATAAACAACTTTTTTTCAAACCTCCACCAATACATAATAATATCATCATCATAGATAAAGTCTTAAAATCATTTATATATATATATATTGTTTTTTATAAAATAAATATTAATAATAGCTACTATTAATATTTAATTATATGATGAAACATGTTATTACTGATATTTTATGATTCTAATTTTATGGGTTATTCTAATAAACAGACAAAATATTTATCAAATATAAAATTAATTTAACAAAATATAAAACATAATATAAGTTATGCTTGAGAATTCAAGTACCTATTGGGATACGGGTCGAATATTTTGAATTAAAACTAATTTATATCACATCATATGTGTCATAATATGTAAGTAGACATGTTTGTAAGTATGGATCAGATTCAAAAATAACACGTCGGTTTGGTTCTAATTTGTACACATCCTAAAACCGATAAAATAACCATATATCGTTCGGATTAGGGTTATATTGGTTTGACAATCTAAAATCTAAAACCAAAACAAAAGAAAGATACTTATTTTTATAGAATTGGATATTAAAGTACTTAGTTAAAATTTAGATAATTAATTTTAAATATCATTTTAAAATAAATATAGAACTGGATATTTAAACTAGATATTTATGTTTCAAATATTTATATTTATGATTAATTTGGACATTAAGATCGATTCAGACTTTTTTCCAGATTTTTTGGTTTTTGGGTTATTCGTTCGGGTCTAGCTAATAACACTTTGATTTGGATATATTTTGTACCACCCTACAAAACTCATTCTGATATATTTTAGATTTTTGATCATTTATGAATCCAATTTTTTTTTAATTGAGTTTAGACGTCGAGTTATGGATTTTATGCACATGTCTACTTTATATAAAACAAAAATGCGGTCATATAAAATTTTCCCCAAAAGATTATCCTGCATTTAAAAAAGACTATGTTTGATGAAATTAAAGAACTAAACAAGTTTATCCCACATTTCTACATGTATAGGAAATGTGATTATATAAAGTTTGCATCAATCATAAACCCGCGCTTTGAAAACACGGATCAAAATCTAGTTTCCCTTAAAAATAAAAGTTGCAGAAGCAAGCGTGGTTGTAAGAACCTTCAAACCATGTTAACATATGAGTGAGTGAGTAATTGGCCCAAGGCAAAACCCATGATGGAAACCCAGCCCAAATACTGGTTACGATAGAACGAGAACGTCATGAGCCGGAAGTGGAATCAAACAGAGAAAACCATAGGATAGGTGGAACAATTCAGTTGCCAGAGCGTTGTTTCGAGGTCTTAGAGCTGAGATCCTGTTCTTGATTGTATTTGAGATTTTCTTAGTGAGCAGACTTATCACCACTTCGTGTATCGTTTATTGAATATCTCTAAACCCGCTAACCATACTTCCGCGTCGTAACCAATGTGGAAGCTGAAGATCGGCGAGGGAGACAGTCCATGGCTGAGGACGACGAATCATCACGTCGGAAGACAGATTTGGGAGTTCGATCCGCAGATCGGGACCCCTGAGGAGCTCGCCGCCGTGGAGGAAGCCAGAAAATCGTTTACAGCAAATCGATTTTCCAAGAAACATAGCTCTGATCTCCTGATGCGCCTTCAGGTTTATATATATATATTTTCTTTCGAAATTTTGTTTTTAATATATATTTTAATCTGCATTGTACTAAAAGAAGATTCTTTAATATTTATTTTAATATATATATGCTTTCTGTAGTTTTCAGGAGAAAACAAGTTGATTAGCTCAGTTTTACCACAAGTCAAACTCGAAGATAGTGATGATGTTACAGACGAGACTGTGAAAGACACGTTAAAGAGGGGTCTTGATTTCTTTTCCACCTTTCAGGCCCACGATGGCCACTGGCCTGGAGATTACGCTGGCCCTATGTTCCTCCTCCCTGGACTCGTAACCCTCTTTTTTTCTGACATACTATATTTCATTTCAAAGATTTTTGATAAAAACTCTAATTTTCCTTACATTGCTTCCAGATTATTACGCTCTCTATAACTGGAGCACTGAATACAGTTTTGTCAGAACAACACAAACATGAAATGTGCCGTTATCTCTATAATCACCAGGCAAGAGATGAATTTTTCCTTTTTCCTTTTTTTCTTTTCTATATATCTTTTTAATATGTTCATCCAAATCTTTATGTTTCAAAGACTTCCTTCCTCCTTTTGTTTCAGAATGAAGACGGAGGTTGGGGTCTACATATTGAGGGCCACAGCACCATGTTTATGTCTGTCTTGAACTATGTTACTTTGAGGTTGCTTGGACAAGGACCTGACGCTGGGGATGGAGCTATCGAGAAAGGCCGAGACTGGATACTCAACCATGGTGGTGCTACCAATATCACTTCCTGGGGAAAAATGTGGCTTTCAGTAGGAGAAATCTTGACCTCGTTAAGTTATCCTGTGAATGTTTCGGTCATCTTTATTATTTATATTTTGAATAAAGGTGCTTGGAGCTTTTGAATGGTCTGGAAATAACCCACTACCACCTGAGATATGGCTTCTTCCCTATTTCCTCCCAATCCATCCAGGTGCCCTCTCATAAATACTTGTTGAATCTTAATTTCATCGTGTCTCCACTTAACCAATGTTTTAACTGTGTGTGCAGTGGCAAGCCTATAGCTTTTTTGGGGGCCTAAGGCTAAAATTAAAATAATAATGTTGTTAAAAAATATTATAGATACGATTTTAGTGAATACAATAAAAAAATAGAATAGATATTTTCTAATATTATTTATATAGCATTAAAATTGGTGAGACGTGAAGATATAAAAATAAGAAATTAATTTTATAACAGAAAGGAAAACTATGTCCATATATCTTCATTTTATTGTAATCAAAATATATATTAAGCGTAAGTGTGCAACTGTAAACTTAGAAAATTGTATAAGAAAACATAAATAGTTATATAAAATGAAACTAGATGAGATGTATATTTAAAAATCTAAAAGGCCATAGAGTGAAAGAAGAGAAATTGATGTTAAAATTTTTTTTTTTTTTTTTTTGAACAACTGATGCTATAGATATGTAACATCGAATATAATGGCTAAATCAAAACAAATTTAAAATTTGGGGGGCCTCTAAACATGTGGTAGAAGTGGGGGCCTAAGGCAACCGCCTTTTTCATAAGCTAGCTAGTAAGCACGGGTCTGTGTGTGTGCATTTAGAAAGACGGATATTATTTTCGTTTCATACGGCTTGTTTTTTGTCTGTAAATATAGAGTGCTCACCGTCGTGAGGATTTTCTTTATGCTCCAGGAAGGATGTGGTGTCACTGTCGGATGGTCTATCTGCCAATGTCATACTTGTATGGCAAAAGGTTTGTTGGTCCCATTACGTCCACTGTGTTGGCACTGAGAAAGGAGATTTTCACTGTGCCGTATCATGGCATTGACTGGAATCAAGCACGCACCCTTTGTGCAAAGGTTGGTAGAATTGATAAATTTTTATTCATTTATTTATTCTGACAGCTGCTTTTGTATTGAAGGAGGATTTATACTACCCACACCCACTCGTGCAAGATATTCTATGGGCATCACTTCACAAAATTGTGGAGCCTATTCTGACCCGATGGCCTGGTTCAATTTTGAGAGAAAAGGCTTTAAGAACCACACTAGAACATATTCATTACGAAGATGAGAATACAAGGTACCTCTGCATAGGACCCGTGAATAAGGTATGCTAATCAAACTTCCATTTTTGATATGATGTCCATTTTTATAAAGCTAAGTTTGTGGACCTTGTGCTTGTTTTATGCTGCTGTTGACTTATTGACCTTACATCAATGTGTTTTTTTTTCTGCTAGGTACTAAATATGCTTTGTTGCTGGGTAGAAGACCCAAACTCAGAGGCTTTCAAGTTGCACCTACCAAGAATCCATGACTATCTCTGGGTAGCTGAAGATGGAATGAAGATGCAGGTACCCGCATATATTTGTATATATGTTCACTCTAGGTTTGATTATATGGACGGAAGCGAACTGCCGATTCAGTATCAATATTACGCCTCTTGAATCATTCACTCAGCAGTCTTTGAAATTTTATATAGTAATCAGAATCACATTACTCTAACGGAGCAGTTATTGACAGGGTTATAATGGAAGCCAGCTATGGGATACGGGTTTTGCTGTTCAAGCTATTCTGGCAACCAACTTTGTCGAAGAATATGGGTCCGTTTTGAAGAAAACACATTCTTTTATCAAGGATTCCCAGGTTTGCGAAAGGCACTTAAATGAAGATTATAGCATGCTGTTCTGTGTGTTCTCATTCGTGTTTCTTTTTATGGCAATAGGTGTTAGAGGATTGCCCTGGAGATCTGAGTTACTGGTATCGCCACATTTCTAAAGGGGCTTGGCCTTTCTCAACTGCAGATCACGGCTGGCCTATCTCTGACTGCACCGCAGAGGGACTTAAAGTAATTATAATAATGTGACAGAGTAACCAACCTTTCCAGATTTATTTTCTAGTGATTGTAATCATGAGTCTGTTATTTTTCCCTCCTCTTCAGGCTGTTCTTTTGCTATCCAAAGTTCCCAAGGACATTGTTGGCGAACCACTAGACACGAACCTGTTATATGATGCTGTTAACGTTATCATTTCCTTACAGGTTTAATTTTGTTTCCGAATTACTTGTTGGTGCTAAGTGTAGTGTATTTGATTAGTCATTTTCCTTGTGTGATAAGCAATTAATTTCTGACTTCAGAATGCAGATGGAGGCGTCGCAACATATGAGCTCACAAGGTCATACCCTTGGTTGGAGGTAATGCATGTGTACTTAATATATAGATCAGTCATATTCTGAAGCTTGATAACATATACTTTTTTTTTTTTGTATCTATGAGTCTAAGTTGTGTGTGAATAATGGAAGAGGTTAAACACATATGTACCTTAATAATCACCTTTGCTGGAGTTCTTAGTGACAAGTTTGCTTATATTTTCTGCTGGCAGCTAATCAACCCTTCAGAAACCTTTGGCGATATCGTTATAGACTATCCGTAAGGCGCTACCATCTTCCATTTAATGGATTATTTTTATGTTTTAGAAAATTTTCTTGATGCGTTCGAATGGTTCTGTAGTTACGTGGAGTGTACGTCAGCTGCTATCCAAGCTTTGGTAGCATTCCGAAAGCTTTATCCCGGTCATCGGAAGAAGGATGTAGATGAATGCATTGAGAAAGCGGTTAAGTTCATCGAATCTATTCAAGCAACAGATGGCTCATGGTTTGTCACTATATATTTGCAGAGTTACATTTCTTGTTTTTTTTGTTCTTATATTATTGGTGTTGGTTTCTGGCCTGCTCGTAACCTGTGATAGGTATGGATCATGGGCTGTTTGCTTCACGTATGGTACATGGTTTGGAGTGAAAGGGCTTGAAGCTGTTGGGAAAACATTGAAAAACTCTCAAGCTGTGGCCAAAGCTTGTGAATTTCTGTTGTCTAAACAACTTCCTTCAGGGGGATGGGGAGAAAGCTATCTTTCATGTCAAGACAAGGTTAGTGATTATTACTTTTCACAACTCTACTTACGGCTTGATGAATTGGTGTGTTTTTCTTCTTCTTTTGAGTAGGTGTATACAAGCATTAAAGGCAACAAGTCTCATGTTGTGAATACATCATGGGCTTTGCTCGCACTCATTGGTGCTGGCCAGGTAAGTGATTTACTTTTAAAAAAATTTAAACTTTGCATTATTTTTCTATATTAATGTCTCTTGGTGGGTGTGTGGTTAATTAGGCCGACGTAGATAAAGAACCACTACACATGGCAGCAAGATATTTGATTAATACTCAAATGGAGGATGGGGATTTCCCCCAACAGGTAACAAGATGCAGCATTAACTACTAATCTTGGGTGAATAATGGATGATTAATCTCTTGGTTTTTGTTGGTCTGTCAGGAAATAATGGGAGTATTCAACAGGAATTGCATGATAACATACGCCGCATATCGAAGCATCTTTCCGATATGGGCGTTGGGGGAGTACCGTAGTAAGGTGTTACTACTACAACAAGGAGAATGAGAGTAGTTGATATTTTCTCTAGGGTTTGGAATGAACCCAGTTATTAAATGTGTAATTTGACTCTAAAGCTTGGTTGGGATATCTGAAATTCTAGATTTTAGGAAATATCTATTGGTAAAAATAATATGCAGCTGTGATTTGACTAGAGTTCAATGTTCTATTTTGTCAATTCTCATAATAAAATGCGAACTTCCCACCGAAAGGGCAAGACTGTTCTTACTCTCTGAAGAAGAACATGATTCGTTAGGACTGGAAGAGAGATTTGATGCGATCATTGGGCGAGGTAATTAAATTCCAGATCACTGGTGAAGTTTTCCACTTTAGCACTAATGGCTTGGATGGACGTTCTCCCTGCTTCTTCTTATCGGATGTTTTGATGGCCAGAAGCCCATGTATTTTGATGGGTCACTTTATTGATTAACCGAGTGTGAAAAAACCAAATGTTGTAAAATAGGGGTTTTCAGGGTCTTAGTGAAAGTGAATCACTCCATAGCAGCTTGAGTAAAGAATCAAACACTTTATCTGAAGCGGTTTATGATCTTTTGATGTGGAATAAGTTGATACATGGTTTAGACATATACAAGATTATTGGTACAGAATCATGAACGCAGTTTTTTATTGTTTGCAAGTTTACAGATGCTTTCTCACAGTGCAGACTTTCAATAGGAAACAACACCATTTGCAAGTCTTATTTAATTATTGACCAGAAGGGAAGCTACGGAATGGGTCTCGGAATGCAGCTACATTCCCCGGACGTGAGAACACTACCTGCAATGTTGTGCAAACGGATGAAGCTATTCAATCAAGTATACATATATGTTTAGTGACACTCCGCATGGGTTATGTTTATGTTTAATGTGTTACCTGGTAGTCTTCAAGGGTAAGAGTCTTGAAACCAGCTGCACAATAGTCGAAATAATATTCCCACGTCCTTATGAACTTATCATCGAATCCAAGATTCCTGATTTCTCTGTACAGATAACAGTTTTGTTTTGGGATATAAGTGCAAATATGAAGATTCCAAAAAAAGGTTTTTGATATAGATTTTACTTTTGATTCTCCAAGAAATTCCTCCTCCAGCATCTCAATTTTGGTAGTAATGAATCCCAATGTTCTCAACATTTTCAATGCTGTGTGTTTCTTAGGTGTAATTAAATAGTTAAGAATCTTATATATATATATATATATATATATATATATATATAAAAAAAAAAAACTTTACCTCAACCTAGAAGAAGAGGCCATGGCAGAAATAACTCTGGCTAAAGAAGGAATACATCCACCTGGGAAGATATATTCTTTTATGAAATCTGAGTTTAGTCTGTACTCATTGTAACGCTCTTCGGGTATTGATATGAACTGTTTTTATAGGTAAACATTAAAACCGATCAAAAGTTATGCAACCATGATATGTGCTATCCAAGGGAACTGTGAGTGGAAGTGTTACCTGCAAGACAAAGATTCCGTTTTCTGCAAGTGCAGCTTCACAAAGACTGAAGAATGTATCCATAAACTCATGACCAACATGTTCTATCATCTCACTGAAACAAAATCCAAACTGTTATGTCGTAGCCTCATAAAGCAGATTAAACAGTTATATACAATAGAGAGGAAAGAAATATATAACCAAGATATAATCCTATCATATTTGTGAGCCTCAGATAGTTGACGATAGTCGCAGAGCTTAAAGGTGATCCGGTCCTATCATTCAGAAGTTATATCATTAGTCATAGCCAACGAAATAAGAAACAAGATCCATAGAGAATTCTTCAGACCTCAAGTCCAGCTTCTTTCACTTTCTCTTCTGCATATTTAAGCTGTTCAATAGATAATGTGATGCCAGTGTATCTGCATCCAGTTCTTCTCACAACCTCAATGGCCAAAGTTCCCCATCCACATCCAATCTCTAGAACCTCATGGTGCTTCTCTACTCTTGCCTGAAAATGTGCAACTGTATTTGTTCAAGAAAAGAGAAAATCATGTTCTGAATTAAGAAGATTATGTTATCCTACCTTATCAATTAAAATAAATATTTTCCTCATCTGTGCAGTTTTCAGATCCTCATCGTCTGGCTATAAAAATGTTAAATGGAGAAAGATTATAGTTTTATGCATAGAAAATTAACAGAAGAGTGAATATCATTGTCACCTTGAATATCCCAGATGAATAACTCATGGTATCATCCAAGAATAGAGCAAAAAGCTCATTGCTCTGCAAAAATATCCAATGGTAAACCCAAAACAAAATGGGTTGGGTTCTCTTCAGACAGAAAGGATGTTAGCATAAGACAACTTACAAGGTCATAGTGACGTGAAATGTTCCTTCGAGCTTTAGTTAAAGTGTTCTGCCTAGAGAAATGCTTTAGGAAATGTGTTGCAGATGCTAAACCAGCAGTTATAAACATCGGTGTCCACCAACCCCTACACAGTACATAAAAATGCAACGTGACAAGTGAAAGCTTACATAATAACTTAGCTGAAAGTTTGAAACCTTGCCTTTTCTTAGCAAGATTTGAGTTCTTTGAGTTCAATTCTTTGTTAGCAATGAGAATCTGCAAGTTTGTTATCAAGCAGATAAATAAACGTCAGAAGCTTCTTACTGTGTCTCTGTTCTTCAATAAGTACATGTACCATACCATGATCAAATTGAGAAGTCCTGTTTCTTTATCGGCAAACGAAAAATCTCCATTTATATAAGCGTCGGCAAGTCCTAAATCTGCTTGTGTCATAACCTGTAGGAAAAATAATCTTTAAGCTTTGGAAGAAACGTTATTCATTGAGTTAACTCTTTCTGGTGTGATCGTACGTGCCAACCTTCCAGTAAAAGTGAGGACTGTGAATATTTATGACAGATTCTAAGTTACATCTCAAATCCTTTCCTTTGAAAGTGAACATTGTTCTTCCTTCTTCACATACTCTGTTAGGATCTACTAATAAGTATATGTAACATTAAATATATGTGCATGTTAATTATAGAGAGGAGAGTGCTCACGTTACACAACCGGTGGATATAAAATGTCTCAAGAATCTAGTAAATAAAAACCGAGCCCCTTTTTCGGTTAGAGATGGGACCATGTATTTTGGGTTGCTCAGAAGAGGAACCATATCTTTCCCTAGCAGACTTTGTGCAGCCGCCATACCAGCCTGTTAACAAACTTTCAATTTACACACAACAAAAAAAAAAAGACTATCAAGAGGAACAATGAATGGGTGTATCTACAGAAGTTTGATCAGTGCCTTTAGCCCATCTTCATGAAAACCATAGCCTGCAAAAAGGAACCAAATAAATATTCACATGGATTAGGGTTACTCAATTCTATCATTTTTATTTTAAATATGGTGGGTCTAGCTAGAGATTGCTACTTGTCCATAAATTATTTGTTTGTAAATCACATGTTGGAAATGTACTACTATGGTGTTCAATTAAAATAGACCAATGTACTTACCAAATTTATGTAGAGGTCTTGATGGACAAGTATTGATAAAACACAATATGAACTAGTACCAAAAATTAATTGTCCAAGAACCAAAATATTTTCTAAGAAGAAGATGGAGTGAGCAAATTTTCTTAAAACGAATTTGAGTAACACTTGAAAATCTAGGGACTACCTTGATATGCACCACAGAACCATAGACCGCGCTTCCCCTGAATGTTGTTTAGCTCTTGTGAAGCTTTCCAAGCAGAAACAAATGGCAGAGAATGACCAGTGGTCCACTTAAACAATGTCTTCTTTGGAGTAACTTCAGGATTAATTGTTAGAAAGTATGGATCATATTCCTCTCCAAGATTCTGCAAAGAAAACACAGTTCCAGTCTCGTCACTCGATGTTTAAGTTGATCCAAACGTGTCATCCAGGGCCGGCTTAACAAAATAGAGGGCCCTTGGGCAAAAAAAAATTTTAGGCCCCTATTACTAATTAATTTTAATTTTGTTATCAAAATATTATTTTAACATATATAAAAACTTGTCTAAATTTATTTTATTCTTTTGTATTTTATAAATATAAAAAAATTATACTGTTATGTTTGTTAATATTGTGTAAATATAACATTTAAAGTAAAAAAAAAAAAATTAGGCCCCTTGTTATCAAAAAAAAAAAATCTGGGCCCTTTTATACTGTTAAAATTATTTGATCTCAGGTTGGGCCCTGGGCCAGTGCACTGCTTGCCCTCCCACCTAAGCCGGCCCTGGTGTCATCAATATACATACCTGAATTATATTGAGCCAATATGTGAGGCTCGCTTTACTTTCAGAACTTCTTATGAAATTGCAAGCGCTCCATGCAATAGGATTCCTTGGCATCAGATCAGTGTCACGGTGGAGATAAATATCACTACATATCGATGACGACGACATGTTAATATATCTTAACAATGCAACTTAAACAAACTAGTACATGTATGAGTTTACCTGTAAGCGTATTGGAACGCACCAAGAACCCTGGTTTCATCAAAGGTGGCGTCTTCTCCGAGCAATCTCAGAGTATCTGGTGCGTTCACAGCTATTATACACTTCTCGAATACTTCGTAAGATCCATCTTCAGCTGTTACTAAGATGCAACCATCCTCAGATGTTGAAACAGACAGTACATTGCAACTCATTCGAATCTTGCATCCTCGTTGCTCCAGTTCTGCCCTAACCTGTTCGACAAGTAACCAACCCATGTATGAGTGATGAGTGTAAATATATGCAATTGTAATAACTAAGAACCTTTGCGACGTAAGTCTCCGAACGTCCTGCAACAGTCAGCCATTGTGGCCTCTCAAGGGTCTGAGGAAGAAATGAGAAACGAAGTAAGAGAATACTCTTGTTTTTGGTTAAAGACTTATAAGTTAGAAAACACTCTCTGACTCATAATATATACTATGAACCTGAAGTAAATGGTGGTTGCGGCAAAAAGACAGAATAGAGTAAGCCGAAAAGTTAAGGACGATGTCTGGTGGGCATGGCCATATGGAACCACATGCTGGTAGCTGTTCCAACAACATAATTTAAGTTTTCTTGTCTCCCAAGAAATTATTTTTAAAAACATGCCAAAACTCACCAAGTAAGCCTGTTGAAACAAGGCAGAGTATCCGTGAGACTTGAGAAACTCTCCTAAGGTTTCGTTTCGATCAGTATCAGGGTTACGCTCCAGCTCTTCGATATATGTTAGTGCGTCTTCTTTAAACTTAATTAATTCTGTAATCATTTGCCAGAAATAGGGGTTGAGAATGTTTCTCTTCTGAGCAAACAAGCTTGAAAGTCCATTGCGGGTCCCCCATTCGTAGTATATGCCACTGTCGAGGCTCACTGAGAAAGACATGTTTGAAACCTCTATGTCTACTCCTAAGTTCTTGAAGAAACTCATCATGTGCGGACATGTAACCTAATCACATGCATTGTCATGATCGTTATGCACAAAGCACAATAATGATTTACATTTGGATTATATTTATAAGAACATACATACAAACATATATATATAAAAGAGTATTCCGATTTCAAAATCCTAGTGCTAACTTGGAGCGGCTAAACTAAAAATTGCAGCGACTAACTGAAAATTGTTTCTCAACAGTCTTTGAATAAGAACAAAACTTAGGTTCAACCTTTAAATTTACATCTCCTTCTAAAACCAATCAAAATATCACATAGATAACTAATTAAACAATATTAAATTCATTTAAAACTATCGTCAATTTTAATGATGTTGGCACCGCTAAAACTCTAAATTTTAAATTTTGAACCATAAATCCTAAACCCTAAACCCAAATCCTAGACCTTACCTTAAATCCAAACAGTAAACCTTGAATCCAAACCATGTATCCTAAACCAAATCCTAAACGTTAGTAGATCCAAATCCTAGATTTAAAACCCAAACCGTAAATCCTAAACCCAAACCCTAAACCTAAACGCTATTGGATTTGGATTTAGTGTTTAAGATTTAAGTTTAGAGTATATGGTTTAGGATTTAGGATTTATGGTTTGGGTTTAGAATCTTGATTTTGGGTTTAGAATATACATTTGGAGGTTCCGGGTATACAATTTGAGTTTAGAATCTAGGGTTTGGATTTAGGGTTTAAGGTTTAGAATTTAAGATTTAGGGTTTACGGTTTAGTTAGTAGCGTCAGCATCGTCAAATTGACATTATTCTTATTTTTAGTTATTTTAAAATAAATTTAATAATTTTAATTAGTTATCTATGTGGCATTTTGATTAGTTCTAGAATGAGAGGTGAATTTAAACGTTCATAGGAGTTAAACCTAAGTTTTGTTTTTCAAATAACTACCAAAGGCGGACCACATGAAAAAATGTAGAGTAAGTAGACACCGGTTAAATAATATAAGTCTAAATTGTAAGCAAAATACTATTAATTACTATGGTACAGTGGTCTTAATGGCAAACATATGTTTGATTCTCCTTAGCGTATAATCTACTTGAATTTTTTCAGTCAGACAAAAAAGATAACGGCTACTAGTCTATACAAGACTCAAGATATATTAACATGAATTGTAAAGTTAGTTCATTTCAAATATAATTTAATATTTTTCTTTAAAATAGAATAATTATGTAGTAGTGTGGGAACCGAAATTCACACCTGTCGATTTCCGTTAAATAAGGAAACTTAGGAAAACCCTAATTTTCCAGAGGAACCGGATCTCTGCGAAAGCCAACGACAAGTAACCAAAAACGCGATTAATATTAATAAATTGAAAGATATAAAAAGAAAAACGAGATTGAGAGAAAGAAAGATTCTTATTCCGAATTCGCGTAAGAATGGTTACAACGAGAGTTGCCTTAGCTGCGTGAGCCGTCGGTGAAATTTCTAGTTCTAACAATCTAAGACTAAAACCCTAGTTGAGACGCAGCTCGATAACGAAAACGGAAAATTTCTTAAATGCTAATTTTGGTGGTGAGAGCTCTGAAAATCGTCCCTTTGCTTCTGCCATATGCCTCTTGCTTATATACTCCCTTCCTAGGCGGTTTAGTCTTTCCATTTCGCCCAGATTCGAGTTTAATGAGAATCTTCCATTTATCTCGATCTTTCTTTTTTTTTTCCGCAGAAATCTTCTATTTATCCTCAAACTTGACTTTTATCTTCAAGTTTGACATTTATCTTCTTTCTGCGAGTAAATCGCCAAAACGTCTTTGTATCTTTGGGTTGGACTTCGTTTAAAGTCACGAGTGGCTTTTATCGCGTTTTATGACTTTCCGAGCCGTTTTGCGATACATCCGTTTTACGACTTTAGACGAGATCGTTTCCTGATACGATGCCGTTTTTAGATAAGTTTCTCGAGTTAATCGTAAAGCTAAGCAATGTTTGATGTTTCGATTAATCGTTGCCGTTTTCTACGATTTACTTGGGGTTTTATTAAAAACGCGTTTTGTACGATTTTTACGAAAAATCTCGAATAAATCGTATAGTTTAGGCAATATTCGGTGTTTCGTTTAACCGTTGCCGTTTTATACGATTTCCTCGAGTTCTATTCGAGAAAACAAAGTTTTACGGTTTTTATCGTAAAACTCGAACGATAGGACGGATCAAGACGAAACAAGAGACATTTCGACCGTGATTCGGAATACGATCGTGCCGAAGGACGTATCCCTTGAATCAAGGATGTGGGAGATCGAGGCTCGGGATGGTCGGCTCGACGTACGGCGAGCTAGTTCAGCTTGGCCAGATCGCCATATAGCGAAATAGGCGAAAAGAACCAGTGGGGCAAAGTCAGTAGTTCGCCGGTGGGGGAACTAGTCGAGATGGACTAGTTCGCGTTTTACGGCCGTTTCGGTTTTTTGCGGTTTTGTAAAACGATTTCTCGAGTTTTATAAAACGATTCTCGAGTTTTATAAAACGATCTTCGAGTTTTATAAAACGGCTTCTCGAGTTTTATAAATCAATCCTCGTGTTTTATAAAACGATCTTCGAGTTTTATAAAACAGCTTCTCGAGTTTTATAAAACGATCTTTGAGTTTTATAAAACGATCTTCGAGTTTTATAAAACGGCTTCTCAAGTTTTATAAAACGATCTTCGAGTTTTATAAAACGGCTTCTCGAGTTTTATAAAATGATCTTCGAGTTTTATAAAACGGCTTCTCGAGTTTTATAAAACGATCTTCGAGTTTTATAAAACGGCTTCTCGAGTTTTATAAAACGATCCTCGAGTTTTATAAAACGATCTTCGAGTTTTATAAAACGATCTTTGAGTTTTATAAAACGGCTTCTCAAGTTTTATAAAACGATCTTTGAGTTTTATAAAACGGCTTCTCGAGTTTTATAAAACGATCTTCGAGTTTTATAAAACGGCTTCTCGAGTTTTATAAAACGATCTTCGAGTTTTGTAAAACGATTCTCGAGTTTTATAAAACGATCCATGAGTTTTATAAAATGATTCTCGAGTTTTATAAAACGATCCTCGGGTTTTATAAAACGATTCTCGAGTTTTATAAAACGATCATCGAGTTTTATAAAACGATCCTCGAGTTTTATAAAATGATTCTTTGGGTTTTATAAAACGATTCCTTATATATTTCTGCGGGGAGTTTCGGCCGTTGATTCCGTCGTACCGATTTTGACCCCAACAGTTAGCCCCCCAGCTCGTAAGAATCTTGAGCCTTTAGCGTAAGGTTCTTGCGAGTGGTGAACCAGGTTTAGTTAAGTTAGGCAGAATTAATGGTCGGAAAGGTCCGTTAAAAGTGATCTTTCCACTTTCCAGGGAGCGGAAAGCGTTTAAGATTAGGGCTGCGCCTTGAGAAGGCTGCCTACGTACCCTTTTGAGGGGATCAAGCCTTTCGTAGTTCGTTTTGGAGTTAAGGTTCGTATGACATGTTTCCCAGCAAGACCTTTACGGTCTAGTTATATGTCGTGTAGGAATTATCGAGCATATTGATGTCGATGGCATCTGAACCTTTGTCGGCCTTGAGACTAGCCTCGTAGGCCGTTCGGTCTGGCCGAGCGTGGCCGTTATAGTTTTTGGACTGGCCGTGTGCGGCTCTGAGTCCCTGCCGCTTTTGCGGCTTTATTAAAAATCAGTTTGCGTTTTTAAGAGCGTGTTTTTATTCGTATGAATGTAGCGGGAAGAATATGAGTTGATATTGAGGGAGGTCCGCGAGTTGTCGTTTCGCATTCCTTTCCCTTAGTGTATCGCCTTATTCGTTTTCTCGTTTCAGGATGTTTAGCAAATTGAGTGAGCGTTTAGATATAGACGAAGAGACATGCCTTTAGGATCTCGATTCATGCCTTGAGACGTTAGCGACCAGTGTGCTGGGTTTAGGGCAAGACCTAGGTTTACTTTCGGATTGAGGCTATGCGATGACTAGTCGGCTTTCGTTTTGCCTGTTACGATTTTAACCTGATTCCATACCGATTTAGAATCCGCGATAGGTTCTCGGCTTATACGATTCGTCTGGTTGGAACCGAGCATCTCACTGGGAACAATTTCTAAGTTGCCCGGAAGTGCTGTCCAAAATTTGGATTTTTTTTATAGCGCTATTACCCTTGTGTCGGGTGTTCGAGAGCTATCTCTGCGAGATAACTTAAGTTTGTTTAGGACTGTTGCGAGTTCGTTGTGATCAGCAACAAACTATTTTTAAGTGATAGATGTTTACGTAGTTTGGGCCTTCGCGAAGGATACGTACGTTAAGAAGTTTTGCGTATTTTATAGTCGCGAACGGACTGNGTGTTCGAGAGCTATCTCTGCGAGATAACTTAAGTTTGTTTAGGACTGTTGCGAGTTCGTTGTGATCAGCAACAAACTATTTTTAAGTGATAGATGTTTACGTAGTTTGGGCCTTCGCGAAGGATACGTACGTTAAGAAGTTTTGCGTATTTTATAGTCGCGAACGGACTGTTAGGTCTTCCAAGAAAATGACTTTATCGAGGAAGGTATTTGTGTCGAAAAACTAATATCCGGGCATCTGCGACGTCTCGCAGCGCTGAAAGTTGGTTTTTATTTTATATGCCGCGTTTCGTGTTCGGAACGTTTGCGGGCTCGAAGATGTTGCGCGGTGTTGCGAGGGTTTTGTCTTAACCTTGCTTTGCAGGAACACTTTGGTTCGTTTGCGTATATTCGCAATTAAAACTAACATTCCTGTTTGGATGTTAGGTAGTTTTATGATTTGTGCTAGAGCAATTAGGACCGAGAGGTCGCGTAAGTTGTTTCCCCGAAACGAAGGGTTTTTCGTTACGGTGCTTTGTGAAATGTTGACCTTCCGAGATTCGTACGGTGCTTTGTGAAATGTTGACCTTCCGAGATTCGTACGGGTTTAGGAGCTCTGGTACGAGTGTTTTCTTATACGTCGGATTTTGTAGGAAACTTGCTTCGGGAATAGAGTGAATCGCGAGGATACAGAACTTAGCCGATTTTCGACAAGTTTGCATTATCCGTTGAATGTATTGGCTTGGCGTGAAGGTTGTGTTCAGCCGCACAGCCAAGGTCGTATTTGGTAAAGGATTAGACCACGACACTTTAGTGCTATCGAAAAGGTCGAGTTGGTTTGTAAACTTGGCATTGAAGTGAAGCGCGATCGGACAATAGCCAAGTAGCGTTTGTCGAGCTTGATATGCCAAGTATACTCGTGGTTATTTAAAATGTTTTTCCGTTGTAGGTTTGATTTATACGATGAAAGTTTCGTATAATCTTTCCTTTGTTTGTATGGAAGTTGTTTCTTTTTTACTCGAGGGAGACAGATCCTAAGAAGCTCGATGCAGAGCCCGTGCGGAGTCATTTGCGGGGCGGTCTCATTCTTGGATGTAAGCGGGAGGAATGAGAGCGGATGCTCGTGAACCGATGGGCTAAAGAGTGAGATCTTTAAGATCGTGTCGCGAGGAGGCAAAGTTTAGATTGGCCGCCCAGTGCCGGATCGTATAGCTTGGTTTTCGCTATAAGGAAAGTTTGCAAAACCTGTTACGTTTACTTTGAAAGTTACTTCGTTATGACATGATCCTGACTATACGAAGGATTTCTCGCGTAAGTAACGGGCGATGAATTTAGTAATCGACACGACGCATTGGGTTAACAATGTTTCCGCAGATTTTTCGAGAATCCTTTCCGCTTAGTTTTTGATTCTTTGGTGATGGTTTTTTCGGAGTCACTCGCGGAGTTTAACCAAAATTTATTTCACTGATATTTAGTCGCAAAATGTTTTGGTGGGTTTCTAGGACGGAATGAATCACATAATCAGCAATAGGATAAGTCGACGAGAAGGGAGGACGTGTCCTCTATTGCTGCTTTGTGTTCTCGATTTTTTTTTTCGCCGCAAATGTTCTTGACATTATTCTGTGACTTACTTGGTTTGACAGAAAATGAGATCAATGCATTGATGCCTAAAGATTTCGACTCTTATACTTGTTTTATCAAGTTTGAGAAGATCTTTATGACCTCGGCAAATAATCGAGTTTCGCTCTGAAGTTTCGCAGAGATTTTCTAATCGCATGATTGCGACGAGAGATGCTGTATATTCCTCGAGATTATTTCCCAAACAGTCTGGATCAGTTTTTAGCACTTAGACGGTTTTTAGATTGTCGTTTGCTTTTGGGATGATTTCGACGAGGCGTTGCATCGTACGAATATTTTTCCGCTTATTTTAGAAAGCGTTTTCTTGATAGGAGGAAAAATGTTCGGCGAAAGAAGAAAGACGAGTTTCGTTCGAAGGATTTGGATGATCGACAATCCGGGTCGATTAAAGACCATGGTGGATCGGAGATGACTTGGAGTATGTCTGATTTACGAGAACTTCTAGGAGCGAGTCGGTTTTAAGACGACGTCAGCGTCTCTAGCTCCTTCTTTTTTTTAGGAAATGAGTAAGTTTGAATGTGTGGCGATCGTTTCTCGGTTGTACGAGAGATTGGATCGGTTTGCGAGTTATGCCTGAATGGTTAGAAAACAACAAATCGAGATAGACAAAAATTGCTTACGACTTAGAAAGCTAGACTATCCTCTAAACTCTAAGTTCTCTAGGCAGTTTACAAGACGTTTTCGTTTCTTACCTACGAGAAATTAGAAGTCTAATAAAATTTTCAAATCGGGCATACCTTAGTTTCGTCGATGATTTGGGATCGTCTATTCTTCGTTCTTCGTCTTTTGACTTACCGGTCTTCGACGAATTACCAGTATGAGTATCGGAGCGGGGACAAGACTTAACCATCGGAGCTCATGTTCTTGTTTTTCCGTACTGCTGGTTTTATTTGACCGACTAGGTGCGCTTTGTATATCGAAAAAATCAATCACATGTTTATGATTGGATATTTTCGACTTAGTGTGGCAAAGTTTCGTAAAACCGGATTGGGTTTAGAGAGTTCAGATTTCTCGTATAGTCTAGGCAACTTTGGTGTTAAGTCATCCGTTGCCATTTTAGACGATTGATTCGAACTTATACGAAGAAAAAAGTCTTTGCGGTTTTATCATAAAATCCTGATGGAAATCCCGATTGAGACAAAAACGAGAATTAACGCGATCGAGGATTGGTTCAGCTCGACGTAGGGCAAGTCGGGGGTACCCTTTCAGCTCGCCGTGTGGCGATCCGGATGGTAAGAACCCTTGGGGCAAAGTCAGCGTCTCTTGGGAGAGCCAGGCGCTTGGTTCAGCTCGCTGTATGGCGAGCTAGCTAGCTCTACGTTCGGCGAGCTAAGACGCTTGGCGCGGATGATCTCGATTTGTCGAGTTGACTTGTTTTCATCGTAGAATCTCAACGGAAAGTCCGATTGAGACGAAACGAAAAGCGTCTTGATCAAGATTCGAGATGGAGATGTTTCGATCCGTTGAGCTTGTCAAACTTGCTTAAATGTGGGTCGGCGAGCACAGTCCCGATTCATCAAGCTATCTTGTTTTCGTTGTAAAATCTCAACGAAAAATTTGATTGAGACGAAACGAAAAGCAGTGCGATTAATGTTTGGAGTACGGTCTGGCTCACCATAGATATGAGTTGGATTGTGCGGACCCTCGGGGGAAAGTCAGTGCCTCTAGGACGAGGTGTAAAGCCGGTCAGCTCGCCAAGATGGCAAGTTAGGTTGCTTGGCCAACTCACCGTCTTTTCGGCTGGATAGTATTGCCCGATTCTGCGAGTAGCCTAAGGTTCTTCCGCGAACAACCTAGAGTTTTCTTGCGAATAACCTAGGGTTTTTCCGCGAGTGACCTTGGGCTTTCTCCGCGAGTAACCTAGGGCTTTTCCGCAAACAACCTAAGATTTTGCCGCGAATAACCTACGGTTCTTCCGTGAGTTACCTAAGGATTTTTCCGCGAACAGCCTAGGGTTTTCCGCGAGTATCCTAGGATTTATTTCGCGAGTAACATACGGTTTGTTCCGCGGTTTCTGGGAGAGCAAGTTTTATTTTTCCGAAAGGTTCTCGGAAAACGTCTTTTGCTTAACGCGTGAGATTTGTCCAACTCGGAAATAAGAAAAACACTATGGAGTTTGATAGATTTTATCGTTGCCCTTAGTGATCTGAGATAGAAATTGTGAGCTTGTTTGTTGCTCTTCCCGTGGCGAAGAGTCGCGATTAGGTTTTCGATTTTGTTGAGTACTACAGCGTTTGCGTGAGCGTTGGCTGTAGGAGCAGTCGCTGCTGGAGTTTTTTTTTACCAGCGTCTTTTTGCGAGTTGTGACTTTGTCTTTCATACATCTAGACATCGTTTTGGTCAAGCGTTTTGCGGCTATGAGTAAGAATAATCCGACCCCCCCCCTCCTTCTAGCGCCAAACTGTGGGAACCGAAGTTCACACCTGTTGATTTTCGTTAAATAAGGAAACTTAGGAAAACCCTAATTTTCCAGAGGAACTGGATCTCTGCGAAAGCCAACAACAAGTAACCAAGAACGCGATTAATATGAATAAATTGAAAGATATAAAAAGAAAAACGAGATTGAGAGCAAGAAGGATTCTTATTCTGAATTCGCGTAAGAATGGTTACAACGAGAGTTGCCTTAGTTGCGTGAGCCGTCGGTGAAATTTCTAGTTCTAACAATCTAAGACTAAAACCCTAGTTGAGACGCAGCTCGATAACGAAAACGGAAAATTTCCTAAATGCTAATGTTGGTGGTAAGAGCTCTGAAAATCGTCCATTTGCTTCTGCCCTATGCCTCTTGCTTATATACTCCCTTCCTAGGCGGTTTAGTCTTTCCATTTCGCCCAGATTCGAGTTTAATGAGAATCTTCCAGTTATCTCGATCTTTCCTTTTTTTTTCCGCAGAAATCTTCTATTTATCCTCAAACTTGACTTTTATCTTCAAGTTTGACATTTATCTTCTTTCTGCGAGTAAATCGCCAAAACGTCTTCGTATCTTCGGGTTGGACTTCGTTTAAAGTCGCGAGTGGCTTTTATCGCGTTTTATGACTTTCCGAGCCGTTTTGCGATAAATCCGTTTTACGACTTTAGACGAGATCGTTTCCTGATACGATGCCGTTTTTAGATAAGTTTCTCGAGTTAATCTTAAAGCTAAGCAATGTTTGATGTTTCGATTAATCGTTGCCGTTTTCTACGATTTACTTGGGGTTTTATTAAAAACGCGTTTTGTACGATTTTTACGAAAAATCTAGAATAAATCGTATAGTTTAGGCAATATTCGGTGTTTCGTTTAACCGTTGCCGTTTTATACGATTTCCTCGAGTTCTTTTCGAGAAAACAAAGTTTTACGGGTTTTATCGTAAAACTCGAACGATAGGACGGATCGTGACGAAACGGGAGACATTTCGACCGTGATTCGGAATACGATCGTGTCGAAAGATGTATGCCTTGAATCAAGGATGTGGGAGATCGAGGCTCGGGATGGTCGGTTCGACGTACGGCGAGCTAGTTCAGCTTGGCCAGGTCGCCATATGGCGAACAAGGTGAAAAAAACCAGTGGGGGCAAAGTCAGTAGTTCGCCCAAAGGCGAACTAAGCCGGTGGGCGAACTAGTTGCGACTAGTTCGCGTTTTACGGCCGTTTCGGTTTTTTGCGGTTTTGTAAAACGATTTCTCGAGTTTTATAAAACGATTCTCGAGTTTTATAAAACGATTCTCGAGTTTTATAAAATGATCCTCGTGTTTTATAAAACGATCTTCGAGTTTTATAAAACGGCTTCTCGAGTTTTATAAAACGATCTTCGAGTTTTATAAAACGATCTTCGAGTTTTATAAAATGGCTTCTCAAGTTTTATAAAACGATCTTCGAGTTTTATAAAACGGCTTCTCGAGTTTTATAAAAAGATCTTCGAGTTTTATAAAACGATCTTCGAGTTTTATAAAACGATCTTCGAGTTTTATAAAACGGATTCTCGAGTTTTATAAAACGATCTTCGAGTTTTATAAAACGATCTTCGAGTTTTATAAAACGGCTTCTCAAGTTTTATAAAACGATCTTCGAGTTTTATAAAACGACTTCTCGAGTTTTATAAAACGATCTTCGAGTTTTATAAAACGATTCTCGAGTTTTATAAAACGATCCTCGGGGTTTTATAAAACGATTCTCGAGTTTTATAAAACGATCCTCGAGTTTTATAAAACGATCCTCGAGTTTTATAAAACGATCCTCGAGTTTTATAAAACGATTCTTTGGGTTTTATAAAACGATTGCTTTTATATTTCTGTGGGGAGTTTCGGCCGTTGATTCCGTCTTACCGATTTTGACCCTAACAAGTAGATGTGAAAGTTACTTTCATACATGTATCTAAAATATAATTCATCTATTTTTTTTAATTTTAAAGACCGAATAGAAAAGTGTTATTTTTTCCAATTATAGACGAAAAAATAGCCATTATTATATTTTGAATAGGAATTATTATAAAGAAAAATATAGAGATAAATTAAATTGTCGTAGGTTTAGGTTTGAAGAATAACACCAAAACATGATCATCGTAGGAGTCAAAAGGTTCTTTTCTAACTTTGAATTTTTGACCACTTAGTTTGTATAAGGAGCCCGTTACAAATTCTGTAATGAATTTGGTAAACTTCACATGCTCAAGGTACGGCCGGCTCAATACAATTAGAGACCCTTGGGCCAGATTTTTTTTTTAACTACGATTATCAATTCCAGTTTTCTAAACATGTATTTTGTCGACAAACAAAAAAAATTACCATTTTGAAAAACAAACTCATTCAATTTTTTTATTAAACTAACCAACTGTTTTGTTTCGAAAATATTTTATATTAATATGTCTTATAATACTATACTAGATCTCGACCCGCACAACCGTGCTGGTATTTTAATACGAAAATATTTGAAATCATATAATACTCACTCCGTTTTAAATAGATGATGGTTTATAAGATTTATTTTATTTCAAAATATAAGATGTTTTGAGATTTTAAGTTATATTTTGAGGTTTTAAATTTATCATTAACTTTATTGGAAACTGTTCAACCAATAAAATTTTACTTTTTTTAATGATTTGTTGAATGATTATAAATTAATATCTTTAAAAATAATTTTGTAAAAGAATGTAAATTTCTTAATTTTTGTGCTATGATCCAAAAAATCATATATTAAGTAACAGAGGGAGTAAAATTTATCAATAAATAAATATAATTTGATTGTATATACTATTTAATTTTATAATAATATTTATGTAGCTTATAATATTTTTAATTTAAAATTTATAAATTTGTATTTTTGTAACAATTTTTAAAAACATTATTATGTAATATTAGAAATTTATATATTTTGTTTTATTTCTAAATTTTAAATATATAAAAAAAAATTAAATTGGACCTACATAAATACATAAACAAAATTTTGGGATATTGTTAAAAGTATATTACATAATTTTAATTTTTTGTTAAAAGATTAATTAAATTTTAATTATATTCTATGATAATTAAATTTTTAATCAAATAATTTTTGAAACTATATCTTGAAAAGATTCTATCAGATTTTTAAAAGATTTTGTTAGAATTTTCTTAAAATTATTTATTTGTATTTCAAATAAAAATTAAAGATATAAAAAGATATTATAATGATGTTATGTAAATTTATATAAAATTTCTAATGATGGTCCAAATTAAAAAATCACACATGAATTGAGTCATGACTTCTCTTTTAATATAATAGATGAATTTAAACTAAAACTTATATTTATACATATAAACGAAAAAATAACAAAGTAAAACTTGAGAGTGGACCCTTGTACTGGCCGTCTCCTATGTGTCTCCTATGTCAAACCGGCTATGGTTCAATGTATAATTAATTTAGTAAAAAGTTATAATAAAACATAATTCGACGAAAAAAACTGAGAGATTTTGACAATTTTTTGATGAAAGAAATTTCAAAATATCTGTGAAATTTATCATCAGTTTTTTAAGAGTTCCCGACAGATTAAAAGAAATACATATTTTTACTATTTTCATTAGGAATATATTGGAAATTTCTAACTGATTTATAGATTTACATAAATATCTACTTTGAATAAATTCCTTGAGAGCTACGACGGATTTCCGATAGATTTAAATAAATATTTTTTTTTACTAAATCTGTAAAAACATATTGGAAATTCCTCACAGATTTAAATATAAATATTTTTTAAAATATGTCAAAAATCTTTTAGAAATTTCTAATTGATTTATATTAACATTTTTAATTTGTCGAAAATCCATCACAAATTTTTGATAGATTCTTGACGGCAACAAGGTTTAGGATTTAAGACTAGGTAATACACAATTCCTTAAATATCCATGATAATAACATATTAACTTGTATTATTATTTTTTTAATTTATATATATATATATTTTTTTTATTTATGAATAATTTTATAAAATTTAAAAGGCATATTTGTTTATATTTATAATAGTAATAAATTTTACCTATAATTATTAAATTTATTTGATATTACACATGATTTTTTTATCTATTTTACAGATGATAATAAAGGTAAATGATAATTGTCTAATTTACATAGAAAAAAGTTTTCTTAATTTTTGTACTGTAACTTTAGAAATAGAGCTAAATAGTTTTCAAAAATTATTAGAGTTTTGATTTAGACTTTGAACTTTAAAACAAAAGCTAAATCGTGATGGTAAATTTTTTTTTAGTAAGTTTTGATGATTTAAAAATAAATAAAGCTAAAGAAACAAGATAAAATCCAACGAATCACCCATATTATTAATCTGATGGTATTGCTCAAAATCATGGATTTCATTTATAAACTTAAACGGCTATTTAATTTATCAACTCGAGAGAAAAAAGAGAGAAAAATCGCAAGCGTACTTACAGGGTGGAAGAATCCAACGTCTAAATCAACACCATCGAGACGCATTGTTTTACATTGGCCTCCTAAAAAAGACTCCTTTTCAAACAACACCACCTCCTCGATTCCATCTTCTCTTGCAAGAACGTAGGCACTTCCTAACCCACTTAATCCACCTCCGATCACCGCCACTCTCATTTTTAATCTTTTTGTTTCCTATTCAAAAGTTATATTCCTGAAGTTCTTGGACAACACCGACTATAAAATGAATCTACGAAAATCATGTAGACGAGAAAATACCTTCTTTTTGGCACAAAGTGGATTTGATCTCAAGATGGGAGTTGGCGAAGCAACATTACATTCAGTCATACCCTGCTTTATAGTTATTAAGTGGTAGATAACGTGGTTAGGCAGAAGCTAAAGGCGTATACAGGGATTTGACAAGTGACAACGTGATTCTCATCCTAGCTTTAATGTCAGGCAGCAGGGCCACATAATCCGGGATAGTTATGCTTGATCTTCGTCACCAAACCTAATGGTTAAAAAAACTATTTTAAAATTTTTGCATGGATATATGACAAGTCATATCGTGTAATGTCCACATGGTTCGTTCATTGTGTAATTATTATTATTTTGGTCTGTTCAAATTAATTCCACTATTAAACAAGATTTATCTAATCATTTATCAAAAAGACAAGATTGTGTATCTTACATTTGTCTTACTCGCGTGCCCTCATATGGGTGATGTGTTAATCTTGCGTCTACCCAATTAATTATACCAAAAAGATTATTACAAAATAATTTGAAGTATAGTATAGAATAAAATATTTCTCATTTAACTAGAAAAACCTGAAATACTATAAAATAATTAAGAAAAATGCAATTGTTGTTGTAAATTATTAGATGAGATACTGATTATTATTTTGTTATGTGTTGATCGACGAAACAAAAGAAAGATGAAACATGAGATGTGTCTTATTATTATTTACTTCTTCTTCTTACACCAATTTCTTCGTACAATGAAATGCTATTTATACTAAAAACATATATTGCTTATTCATCTTTATTTCAGAGGAGAAGAGGACACTTATTAATGATGATGATAACAAAGAGCAAAACTTAGTCATGATAAAAATTTGATGGAACAAAAATTATGATAAATGCCCTGTTCGTTTGGTTGCCGCAGGTTTCG
>CAKOAT010282155.1:14370-25867 GCA_932364175.1 Eruca vesicaria subsp. sativa | reverse complement strand
TTATAAAATGATCTCTCGAGTTTTATAAAACGATCTCGAGCTTTATAAAACAATTCTCGAGTTTTATAAGACGATTTCTCGAGTTTTATAAAGCGATTCTCGAGTTTTATAAAGCGATTCTCGAGTTTTATAAAATGATTTCTCGAGTTTTATAAAACGATTCTCGAGTTTTATAAAACGATTCTCGAGCCTTACAAAATGATTCTCGAGCTTTATAAGACGATTTCTCGAGTTTTATAAAGCGATTCTCGAGTTTTATAAAGCGATTCTCGAGTTTTATAAAACGATTCTCGAGTTTTATAAAATGATTCTCGAGTTTTATAAAACGATTCTCGAGCCTTACAAAACGATTCTCGAGCTTTATAAATCGATCTTTCGAGATGCATAAAACTGCTGCGTTTACGCGTTTGCGGGGAATTTTGGCTATTGATTCCGTCGTACCGATTTTGACCCCAACACCGATCTGGATGTCCCAAAAGAAAAACAGTCGAACGTGATTCTTCAGGAGTCTCTGCCATCACGACGTCGGGGAAAATGCGACCATCTGATAACGATACCGGCGGCCCGTACAAAAGAAGAGCTCCGCACCGAGATATGATATCCCTCCCGGAAGCTCGACAACCATCAAAACTCAGAAGGAAACTCTAACCTTCTACGAACATGAAACGATTAAACTCGACATGCCGCATGACGACGCCCTGATCATTACAATCGATCTCGCTGGAGTAACTGTAACAAGAGCCTTCATCAACACAGGTAGCGCCGGCAATATTATACCCTGAGACACGCTCTGATTAATAGATCGAGGTGGCCACTCCGCCCATCGCGAGATGGATTTCCACGTCGACTTCGACAGATGGAAAGTGCAATTCTCGAAGACCTTATCCATCGTGACAAGAGTCCAAGATTTGGAATTAAAATCCAAATTCGCCGTCTCTGAACACCCTATGCATTTCGACGATGTTTTGGGGAGGTTGTGGTTACATAAAATGAGGGCGATCCCGTCAGTTTATAACCAATGTGTGAAATTTATTTCACTTACCGGAGAAGGAGACAGATGAAATCCAGAGCCTGCGACCTAGCATAATTCCGGAAAATTCACCCGCAAGAAAAGAAAATCCCATCTACTAGCGATCTCGCGGTCAAGAAAAATGAAGAAATTTTTTCGAGTTCGATCCCACTTGACGAAAGATTCCCCGATAAATGCGTCAACATCGAAAATGACTTTCCTTCAAATATAAGACGCGACTTGTTATCATTCCTAAGAGAAAATATCAAGACATTCTCTTGGATGGCTGCCGATATGCCCGGGATTGACATCGTGATAACATCTCATCAGTTGAACGTCGAGCCTACTCACAAGCCAGTCAAGCAGAAGCGAAGGAAATTAGGCCCCGAACGTTCGAAGGCCGTAAACGAGAAATCTAGAAACTTCTTAAGATCGGGTGCATCCGCGAAGTCCAATACCCAGATTGGCTGGTCAATCCCGACGTGTAAAAAGGAAGAGCGGAAAATGGAGAATCTGCATCAATTTCACCGATCTCAAAAACGCATGTCTGAAGGATAGCTTCCCACTGCCGCACATAGATCGGCTGGTGGAAGCCACAGCTGGACACGAGATACTATCATTCATGGACGCTTTCTCCGGTTACAATCACATCCTTATGGACCCGGAGGACCAGGAGAAAACGAGTTTTATCACCGAAAACACTTGTATAAATGTCAACCGTGTCAATCATGAGGTATATAATAGTGTCACACTATTAGCCTGCTAGAGTGTGACTTAGATGAGCAATAAAGTCAGAAGCTCGCTAATTTTGTGCTTAGTTGGCTAAACATTTTTTGGATGGCTAACACAACTAATGAACAGCTCAATAAGAAGATTAGCTGTACATTATTATATTTCTACACTATAGTTTTAACCATAAATCAAAATCCTTAAACCTCTACAGTCAATGATATAAGATTGCTTGTTTATTTTGTAATTGGATGTGTAACATGTTTGATAGCTTGTTAACAGTTATGCGAAGCGGCAGAAAAGCTTCAGTGGAGACGAAGCGGCAGAAAGCTTCACCGGAGACGCAACGACGGAGAGATACATAGGAGACGCATAGGTAGAAAGCTGACCGGAGATACGTAAGCACTAGCTTTTATCATCACCTCGAACATCCTTGGAGCGTGTATCCTCTTCTTCCATGGCTGCCTCTACTTTTTTGGATCTAACCGATGAACATTGAATCCATTCACTTACTTCCACTTATCTCTTTATCCGTTTCTTGATCTTTCCTTGTCATTGTCACAACCAACTTTGAAAATTTGGAGATATAAATGAAAAAAATAGATGAATTAATTTGATAGAAAAAAGTAAAAGATATAAAAGAAAAAATTTGTTTAAAAAAGATACGGAAAACAAAGAATAAGATCTCATCAAATCTTTTGCAAGATATCACCTATGTAGAGGTCCTTACGGCGGTATAGGGGTATCAGAGTCCAAAAAAAAAATGTAGAAACAGTTGACTTTGGTATATAGTTAATAACCTATAAGTTTTTTGGTGTGTGTACTAATTTCTCATCTTTTTATGCTGAACATCATCCTTTTCGCCTTAAATATCAAAAGTGTTATAGCAAAGAGGAAACATTTCTTTTTTTATGATGAGCTAAAACCAACTAACTTTTTCGTCGGAAACTGTTGGAAATCTTCTGTAAAAGGAACAAAAATTTGGTATTTCATGGTTGTTTAAATTTCACATAAGTATATGTGTTTCGGATGATTTTCTATTCTTGTTTACTAATTCTTCACAATAGTCTTAATTAACAGCATTATAATAGATAGAAATTGAAAATTTAATTATTATATAGCCGTTTGGAAAACAAAGCTATCACATTATGTTATCGATACTTATTTTTCCTGTAATGTTTATTCCGTTTACCATAAAGTGTAATTTGTTAACCAGTATTACTACATAATATGTAGGAAGATATTTATCATAGTTCGCAAATGTACCTGCGACAAAGAAGGAAAGTGTTAGAAGATAATATGAAAGATGATCATTCATTCACCGCCTTTGACCAACCGATGTACCATTATTTTATGTATTTCTCCATACTATAAATATGTGACTTCTCTTTCATTTGTACAAGATGAAATATGAACAAGAAGATAATTATCAAACACTCACTCTCTCGTTGCTCACTTTCAAAGTCCAAATAAACTAGTTGTTTATCTTTTCTAATAAATTATAACACGTTATCCATTCATTCACCGCCTTTGACCAACCGACGTACCATTATTTTATGTAATTCTTCATACTATAAATATGTGACTTCTCTTTCATTTGTACAAGATGAAATATGAACAAGAAGATAATTATCAAACACTCACTCTCTCGTTGCTCACTTCCAAAGTCCAAATAAATTAGTTGTTTATCTTTTCTAATAAATTATAACACGTTATCAGCACAAAGCTTTGATCCTATATCAAACAAGGTTATACCGGTGAGGTAATGTTTAATTTATGTATTTCAATAATTTTTATTATTGTAATTTTATTATTGTTTCGGAGTAAGAGGCTATGCCTTCTCTGTTTATTTTTCGGGATGACAGGTGTTGCCTTCCCCGACTGATTGTTAAGAAAGGCTATGCCTTCACGATCAGACGAACACGTTGTAGGTTTTGCCTCCGTGAATAAAAAGAAAAGATCAAAATGGATGACTATGTCACCTCGGATCTTGAAATAAAAACAAAAGGTCAAAAATGGTAGACTAAGTCTCCTCAGACCTTGAATAAAAAAAAAAGGTTAACATGGCAGACTATGTCTCCTCGAACCTTGATAAAAGTGATCAACATGGTAGACTATGTCTCCTCAGATCATTTGGAAGGCTAAGCCTCCAGTTTTATTTATGCTTTTAAATTTCTGCAATTTATTTTTTGCTTTTATTTTATGCTCTTAATTTTTGCATTTAAATTTCCGTCTTTGTTATATGTTTATATTATTAATCTATGAATACAGTTATCATGTCGAATCTGACAAAGCTCGAAATAACTGCCCTTGATATTACGGGAAATAATTATATGACCTGGGCAGTGGGTGCAAAGATGCACCTGAGAGGAAACAGGCTTTTGGAAACCATCGATAATACAAAAACGGTGTCGGATGAGAAAAAGGCTAAAGCCATGATATTTTTACGACACCACATACATGATGGTTTAAAAGATGAATATATTACAAAAGAGGATCCTTTGGACCTCTGGCAATCTTTAAAAGAGAGGTTCGATCACCAGAAATATGTGATCTTACAAAAAGCTAAACACGAGTGGATCCATCTCCGGTTCCAGGACTATAAAAGTGTTAGTGAGTCTAATTACGCTATGTTCGTAATTACATCTAGGATGGTGTTATGTGGGGAGAAAATAAGTGATTATGATATGATCGAGAAAACTCTCTCCACGTTCCATCTTGGAAATATAGTCCTGCAGCAACAATACCGGGCGAGTGGATATACCTGTTACTCGGAGTTGATGCAAGTCCTCCTTGTAGCGGAGCAGAATAATCAACTCGTGACTTTAAACCATCAGGCTCGTCCCACTGAATCTGCTCCATTCCCTGAAGCGAATGTTGCATCATCCAGTTATGATAATTGGAGAGGACGAGGTCGTGAACGTGGTCAAAATCATGGTAGTGGAAGAGGACGAGGAAGAAGATTCCGTTCATATGATAAAAGAAATAATAAAGATTTCTACGAAAATGAAAAAGGTGAAAGGGGCCGGGATAATAAAAAGCAAACAGGAGTTTGCTATAGATGCGGTATGAAAGGGAATTGGGCACATGTTTGCCGTACGCCAAAATATTTAGCCGATCTGTATAAAGAATCCCAAAAGGGAAAAGAAAAAGGAGGAGGTGAAACAAACTTCATCTCTGATGAACCCGAGCCATCCTTTCATGCTTTAAATGATGATACTCATCTCGACGTATCAGACTTTCTGGTTGAGCCAGAGAGTATCGATGAGTAATATAAAATCGATGTGATCTAAGTTTATTGTATTATAGTATCTATATCTTTTGTTTTAAGATATACGTTATGTTTCTTGTTTAATAATGCATATTTTATGTTATGTGGTATAAGTTTAATAATACATGTTTTCAGAAAGAATGCCAAACTTTGAGACTATGGATGGAGATTTGTGTTTGGCAGATAGTGCTACGACGCACACGATAATCAAAGATAAGAAATATTTCTCCAGTCTCAAAATAAAAGATTACGCTGGAAGCGTAAGTACAATATCTGGTAATGCAAAGATTATAATGGGCTCTCGAAGAGTGAAATTTTCAATGCCAAGGGGGATGATATTTGAAATAAGTAATGCATTATACTCCCCCGAGTCTAATAGAAACTTGTTAAGTTTCAAGGATATCCGAAGAAATGGATACCATATTGAGACTATGTGTAAAGATGGCACTGAATTTCTTTGCATTAAGTCTGAAAGGAAACATATATTGGAATAGTTAAAAAAGTTATCCTCTGGACTATATTGTATAAGAATACACATGACTGAGTCCTATGCCATCGTAAACATGAAGTTTACTGATACATTCAAAATCTGGCATGAGAGGCTAGGACTTCCTGGTTCAGTCATGCTGAGAAAAATAGTGCAAAATTCAAATGGCCATCCGTTGAAAAACGGAAGAATTTTGCAAACGGGCGAGTTTACATGTAAAGCATGTTCTCAAGGAAAACTTATAACTCGGCCATCACCAGCAAAATTAGGCAATGAATCACCAATGTTTTTAGAAAGAATACATGGTGATATATGTGGGCCGATCCACCCACCGTGCGGGCCGTTTAAGTATTTCATGGTATTGATTGACGCATCTAGTAGATGGTCAAATGTGTGTCTTTTGACAACACGAAATACGGCTTTCACAAAGTTCATTGCCCAAATAATAAGGCTGAGAACGCAGTTCTCAGGATATGCCATTAAGAAAGTAAGGCTTGATAATGCTAGTGAATTTATATCGCAAGCCTTTAATGATTATTGTATGTCAGTGGAGATTGATGTGGAACATCCAGTGCCCCATTTTCATACACAGAATGGCATGGCCGAGTCATTAATAAAGCGGTTACAGTTGATTGCAAGGCCGTTGATCTTGAGGACAAAGTTCTCAATTTCAATATGGGGTCATGCTATTTTGCATGCGGATGCACTAATTCGGCTAAGACCGAGTGCATATCATAAGTACTCCCCATTACAATTGGCGTCTGGGAATGAGCCAAATGTATCCCATCTCCGTGTCTTTGGGTGTGAAGTCTATGTTCCAATAGCTCCACCACAAAGGACAATAATGAGCCCACAGAGGAGATTGGGAGTATATGTGGATTATGTGTCACCAAGTATAATAAGATATTTGGAACCAGTAACTAGTGATATGTTTACAGCACGATTTGCCGATTGTCATTTTAATGAAGAAGAATTTCCAGCATTAGGGGGAGGAATTAGAGAAATTCCTAAAGAGATGACTTGGTGTACACCATCGTCGTTACACCTTGATCCCCCTACAAATCAAAGAGAGCTGGAAGTTCAGAAAATTGTGCATTTGCATAATTTGGCAAACCAGTTACCAGATGCGTTCACAAATACGAGAAGGGTGACGAAATCATATATACCCGCTGAAAATGTTCCATCAAGAGTTGTTGTTCCTGAAGAACAAACTGATGGAGATACAATGAATGAGCCTAGGGCTCAGTTAAAGAGGGGGAGACTTGTGGGTTCTAAAGATAAAAATCCCCGAAAGAAAAAGAAATTGGTTGAGCAAAAAGAGAAGGTTCTAGAAGAACCTGATACTGAAAGATGTCTGAAAGAAGGCATAGATGAAAAGGTTCAAGAAGAACCAAATAAAGATAAGGATCCAGATGACGAGGAGGGAAAAAAAAAGTATGAGATTTCCATCAACTAGGCCCAAGATGAAAAGTTATGGATCAGAAATAAGATAAAAGTTGTTGATGGAATATTCTCCTTTTCTGTGTCCAAAGAAATAGATCACGAAAGTGATGATCCTGATCCAAGGTCTATTTTAGAATGTATGACAAGACATGATTGGGAGGAGTGGAAGAAGGCCATTGAAATTGAATTACTCTCCCTAAATAAAAGAAATGTCTTTGGACCTATAGTCATAACACCTGAGAATGTGAATCATGTTGGGTATAAGTGGGTATTCGTGAGAAAAGTAAATGAAAAGAATGAAGTAACACGATATAAAGCCCGATTAGTAGCCCAAGGATTTTCTCAGAGACCGGAATTGATTTTGAGGAAACGTATTCCCCGGTAATGGATGCAATTACGTTTAGATTTTTGATGAGCCTTACGGCGTCAAAGAATCTTGAAATGCATCTTATGGACGTTGTGACTGCATACTTGTATGGATCATTGAATAATGATATATACATGAAACTCCCTGAAGGATTAAAAATGCCAGAAGCATTGAAAGAGAAACCCAGGGAAATCTGTTCGGTCAAGGTACAGCGATCACTTTACGGATTAAAGCAGTCCAGTCGCATGTGGTACAATCGCTTAAGTGAATTTCTCTTGAGAAAAGGATATGCGAATAATGCGATATGTCCATGCATTTTTATAAAGAAATCGTCATCTGGCTTTGTGATCATTGCTGTATATGTTGATGACCTGAACAATATTGGAACTCAAAAGAAGGTTGATGATGCACGAACTCATATGAAATAAGAGTTCGAAATGAAAGATCTAGGAAAGACAAAGTTTTGTCTTGGGCTCCAGATTGAGCATCTCCGAGAAGGTATATTTGTGCGTCAATCAATTTATACGAAAAGGTTATTGAAACGCTTTCGTATGGACAAAGTAACCCCTTTGAGTATTCCAATGGTTGGTAGGACTCTCGATGTTGAGAGAGATCATTTTAGACCCTGTGAAGATAGCGAAAAGATGTTAGGTCCAGAAGTACCTTACATGAGTGCTATCGGTGGGTTGTTGTATCTAGCGAACTGTACCAGACCTGATATTGCCTTTGCCACTAATCTTCTTGCAAGATATAGTTCGGCTCCTACTCATAGACATTGGAACGGAATTAAACACATATCCCGTTACCTTCAAGGTACGGTTGACCTAGGTTTAATGTACTTTAGAAAACTCGAGTTTGGTATAGTTGGTTTTGCAGATGCAGGATACTTATCAGATCCTCATAAGGCTCGTTCGCAAACCGGCTATGTTTTTACAATTGGTGGGACAGCGATCTCTTGGCGTTCGCAGAAGCAAACTCTGGTTGCAACATCCTCGAATTATGCAAAAACCATTGCACTTCACGAAGCCTGTCGAGAATGTGTGTGGCTTAGATCAATGAGTTACCACATACAAGATGCAAGTGGAATAGTTGATAAGAAAGAGCCGACGAAAATGTTCGAAGACAATTCGGCATGTGTTACTCAACTTAAAGAAGGCTATATCAAGAGCAACATAACAAAGCACATGCCTCCAAGATTTTTCTCGTACATACGACAGCTCAAGAAAAATAAAGAAGTGGATATCGAGTATATACGGTCATGCGAAAATCCCACAGATTTGTTTACGAAGTCCCTTCCTACTACAACGTTCCGAAAACATATATACGGTATCGGAATGTGACATTTACGTGACCTATGAAGAACAAGATATGTTCATTATGCCCAGGGGGAGATTACGTTAGTGTACTCTTTTTCCTTTTTCATAGTTTTTAACCTAATGGGTTTTTCCATGACTAAGGTTTTAACGAGGCATTACGTAATACAATGGATAATCAAGAGGGAGTGTTAGAAGATAATATGAAAGATGATTATCCATTCATTCACCGCCTTTGACCAACCGACGTACCATTATTTTATGTATTTCTTCATACTATAAATATGTGACTTCTCTTTCATTTGTACAAGATGAAATATGAACAAGAAAATAATTATCAAACACTCACTCTCTCGTTGCTCACTTCCAAACTTCAAATAAATTAGTTGTTTATCTTTTCTAATAAATTATAACAGAAAGAAATTTGTTTGGTGTAATTGAAAATATTTTCATGATTTTATGTGTACATTTATTTACTTTAGTAAAATAACTGAATTTTAGGCCGCCAAATGTGAGAGTTGAATATTTCTTAATTAAAATTTTGTTTTTATTTTTTTGAAATGTCTATAACTTTTCCTTTTTTAGAGTACATTGGAAATATCTTGTAAAACTATTACAATGTCACGACAAAAAGAAAAGTAAAGTAGTTTGTGAGATCGAAAGAGAAAAAAATTTGGTTAATTTTTAAATTTATGCTTTTGTTACATTATTAATTTACAAATAGACAAACTAAACAAATTTGATTTAAATATTTAATAATATATATGCTTATATTTAAAATTAAAATTTTGGAAAGATTTTTTTATCTTTTTTCTTTTTGTTAAAATGTTAAATAAAATTCTATACAATTAAGATAAATTTTGTTAGTTATACAATTATCAAAATATAAAATTAAATAATATTTCTAAAATTGATAGATGTTAAAATAAAAATAACGGTATTTGTATTAGAAAATTATATTTTTCTGAAACTAATAAAAATTATATAATTATACTAGATTTGAAAAATATTTCAAAATTTATAAATATTGTTATATTTCTATTTCTACTATTATATTATGTAATTTTATGTTAATGGAAATTTATAAGTTATTACCATATTCTAAAAATTTACCAAAATATATATTAAAAATTAGATGTAAATGTAAATGTCACAACTAACTCCAAGTCATGTCATTATTATTAGTGGACATATCATCAATTTTTGGTGAAACTGATTGTGGTGATATTATGTAATGTTATGTTAATGGAAATTTATAAGTTATTACCATATTCTAAAAATTTACCAAAATATATATTAAAAATTAGATGTAAATGTAAATGTCACAACTAACTCCAAGTCATGTCATTATTATTAGTGGACATATCATCAATTTTTGGTGAAACTGATTGTGGTGATGACACATGTCAAAATCACTTCGAAAATAATATATAAGAGATTTAAATTTTAAAATACAAAATAACATGTATCAGTAAAAGTATTTTTTTTCTTTTTTGATTTATTTTGTAGGATCTTAGGGAACTAGTTAATAATAATTTAATTATTGTTAGTAAAATTATCTACAGTCAAATTAAAAAGAATAACATTTATATTACAGCTTAATTTTACTAAAACGATTACAGTTAAATAATATTTTATCTAATAATGAAGCGATAGTCAATTTTGTTTCTTTAATAATTATTTTTACTATTAGTTTTTTTAAGTCTATGTTTAAAAGTAAAATTACTATGTAAGAATTTATGTGTATTCTGCTAATAATATTTTATATTGTATTATTTCTATAAATATTTTACTATTAATAACATTTTCACTTATTATTTTAAAAGTAAAAATCAAAAACTAAAACCAAAATCTAAACGTATCATTCATGTTTTTTCAAAAACCGAAAATCTCCTGCAAAGTCAAATCAAAATCTAGAATCCAAAAATCAAAAGTTAAAAACCAAAATCCAAAATCTAGAAACCAAACAAACAATCATCACCTAAAGATTTTGTTTTTGTTTTTTTTTGGAAATATTTATAACTTTTCCTTTTTTAAAGTACAAGAGAAAATCTTATAAGTAAAACTATTACAACGTCACGACAAAAAAAAAAAAAAGAAAAGTAAAGTAGTTTGTGAGACCGAAAGAAAAGAAAAAAAATTCACGGATGATGATGATATCGGCGGCGGCGGTAGAACAGGTGCGCGGAAAGAAGAAGAAGAGGAGAAGGGTTGAGTCTCCAACATCAATAATGTCTTTGCCATATGACGTGGTTCTAAACAGTTTGGCCCGCGTGTCGAGATCGGACCTATGCGCTTTATCTCTGGTCTCAAAGAGCATCCGCTCACTAGTGGCTTCGCCGGAGATGTACGAGACCCGATCTCGAATGGGTTTGAGGGAGGAGTGCANGAATCGGAGGCTGATCCCGATCCCGATCCCTTCGTTCCCATCTCCGCGCAGAGCTACCTATGTCTCCATGGGATGTGGGATCTATGTAATTGGAGGAATGATAGACCCCATGACGACATCATCGGGTGTCTCCTTCCTGGATTGTCGGACTCACACGTGGAGCCAGCTCCCCTCCATGAGATTTGCTCGCCGTGAAGCCCAGGCAGGCGTCTTAGACGGTATGATATACGTCATGGGAGGCTGCGTTGGTGCAGACTGGGGCAACGACAATCCAGAGGTTTTTGATCCAAAGACGCAAACTTGGAGCAGTGTGTGTATTCCTGATCCTCCGTTGTTCATGAACAAGGAGGTTTGCAAGGTGGTTGGGCCGGATAAGGATTATTATTCCTTCAAGTTTTGGAGTGGAGAAGGTATGTGGAAGGATGATTTGTTTTCAAACGCAAGAGATGATTGTTGTGCAATAGACAGATTGTTATTCAGTTATGATTT
>CAKOAT010282155.1:1562-13952 GCA_932364175.1 Eruca vesicaria subsp. sativa | reverse complement strand
TAGAATGAAATTGTGCGTGCTTACCTTTGGTTGTTAAGCTTCGGAAACTTTTTTTTCTGTAAAGAAAGTAATGTCGATGGCATTACTGATACCTCAAGCATCAAATCGACTTAGAACCATATTAGCCAATAGTTAGAGTATTCTTCTCTGTAAGAAATGACTAGTATTTCAAAATAAGACATTTTTCTCATGGAAATTATAGCACGCCTCTTGATTATCAAGAATCTCTTTTCAACACTTTGAAAGAAAAGGAAGGTGAACATGTTATAAAGGGACGATGAGTTTCTTCGTTTCCAAAGTTATTCCATAGTGATTCCACGTTCAAGATATACTAGGTGGCCCGTCCGCACCCTGTGCGGGTATAAAAATATAGTATATACTGAGACATGAGTATCTATTGAGTTCAAATGTGGGAGTTAGTGGAACAAGTGAAAGTTTTAATGCTGAGACAAGATTTGCCCAAATCTCTAGAATGCAGTAGGGGTGGGCAAATCGTTACTTTTTCATTTTGGTTTATTTAGTTCGGTTTTAATATATATTTTTTCAACTGAAATAAACCTTACTAGATCATAACCCGCCCAACTGGGCGGGTCTTTATTTTTATGGTATATATAACATTTCAAAATTACAATTTAATGGTTCCAATTTTACTAAGTATTAGTATACTATTTAAACATTGTATTTTTTCACTGTATTGTGTAACAGGGGCGTCGTAAAATGTTGTGACCCGTAAACATTTTAGCAATAGTTTATAAAGTTTTTTTGGCTAAATAAACTATTACTAAAATGAATACATATATGTATAAATAATTTTCAGAAATAAAGTAATATCATGATAGAAAACCCAAAAACAATAATAATAGTACCTTGGGCCGCAGTAATCTTTAGTTTAATAATCAAGCTCATTAGATTTGTAGGCTATCCTTGTTTCCAATCATCATAATTTTAAATATTCATATTCATGTTTCCAAACACTAACTTTTTGTACTTCAGCTTTAATATTATAGATGTATAGTAATTAAATAATAAATATGATTGAAATTGGAGTGAATATTGGATTTATTAAAATAATATACTCCGTCTTTCCGTGTCCAAATAGTAACTATACAGATCCGACGAATTTTGATATCCTAAATTATTCTGGATATCCGATTCGTTTCAGGCCTAACTTTTAGATGATTTCATTGAATTGGAAAGTTTAAAGTGACTTTTATTAAACAATTTTAGAATATATCAAAAACTATGAAACTTAGATTTTAATTTTTTTGTTAGGAAATTTCATCAAAACACCATAAAATCACTTAAAACTTAAAACTTCACAATTTAAAATATTTTTAATAAAAAGAAATTTCATAGTACTTTATGAGATGACAAGCTCAATAAAAGTGATTTTTAATGAACTTTTAGAATTCATGTTTGAAAAACAATGAATTAGATTTTGACTCGCGCAACCGCGCGGGTGTTTGTTTTTGTTTATAGTTAGTTTTATAAACATTTTGTTTTCACTTGTAATTTTGTGTATATTATAGTAATTACATATTTACAATGTGTATAGTAAATGTTTTTCAAACATAATAATATTATATAATACGTGTTTTAATCAAATAGATTGTTTCAAATTTTCTATATCATACATGTTTTTCAAACATGTGTTTATTTTTTCTTCTATATTTTATTGTTTGTTAGATTAGTATTTTTTTTTTAAATAAAGTAAGATAAATAGAGCTTGATTAAATATTAGTATATCTTAATTTGCAAAGATAATAAAATATGTCGAAGATGTGGGGGTAATTTACTCAAACTAAATGTATCCTTATAAATAATAGAAGATTCCTAGACTTATATCTATTGACATATTTTGCGTTATCGGAGGGTGAATATTCTGTTAGATCTATTCCACATATATATAAATATTCCATATTACGAATCTGTGATTTTTGTTAATATATCGTGTATGAATTTTACTATTATTGACATATTCCTTATAAATAATAGAAGATTCCTAAACTTATATCTATTGATATATTTTGCGTGACTAAGTTGGAAGGTGTGGAGTAATTTACCCAAACCAGTTTTTAAGCGTATGTTTGTTATTATAGATATGATTTTTCATAAGATATAATAATGATAAGATTAGAGAATTTTATATAACCCTTATTTCTAGGAATAAGTCCAAAATTTTAAAAATCACACATGAAGTTAAGTCATGACTTCTGTTTTAATATAAACTTTGAATTTTTTTTTGCTAAAAACTAAACTTATAGCTTCATAAAAATTAAACAAAAAAAAAAAATAGCTTCATAAATTAATATTATAAAAAAATTATTAAGAATAATTTTTTAAACAATTTCTTTTTTAAAACAATATAATTTTAAAAATTTACATCGAAATAAATTTATCTAGTATATATAGCGTGTAAATTATGTTAGGGTATATAAATATTCTATATTACGAATCTGTGATTTTTGTTAATATATTGTGGATGCATTTAACTATTATTGACATATTTCCTTATAAATAATAGAAGATTCCTAAACTTATATATATTGACATATTTTGCATGACTAAGTTGGAAGGTGTTGGATAATTTACCAAAACCAAATTGTTAAACATATCTTTGTTATTATAAATATGATTTTTCATAAGATATAATAATGATAAGATTATTAGAGAGTTAATGTAACATGATTTTCTAGTAATAGTCTATTTTTAAAAAAATCACACATGAAGTCAAGTCATGACTTCTGTTTTAATATATAAGATTTAGTCTGGTTTGGTGTGGTTTATGTCCAGTTCAATTTATATTCAGTTCGGTTTGTTTTTGGATGGGTTTAAATAGGCTCTTTGTCGCTTAATTTTTTAAAAGAAAAAAATATGTTTTAAAACATATACACATAAAGTATGTGAACTAAATTCAATATTAAACTGAAACAAAAACTAAAAAAGTCACAAAAAGTATATAAGAATAAAACAAATGGAAGTTAACTAAAGTAAAAAAAAAATTAACATCATTAGTATGTTTTTAATAAAACTTAACTATTAAAAAAAAATGTAAGAAAATTATACAGGAGACAGTGACATATTAAAGAAATGTGATAAAAATCTCATAAATATCACAATCCCATAGAAAATGTGATAAAAGTTTAAATATAATTCATAAGTAATATAAAATAAGAAGAACAATTATGAATTAAAAAATCCCATAGAAACCTGCAAAAAATTGTCAATTTTTTTAGCAATTGTATAATATAAAATAATTTAATAGATTTCTAAATATTATTGCGAGGAAAATAATATTGAATTTGCATATCGCTATTGAAACAAACTGAAAAATGGTTTGTAGTCAACTACAAACGTTCTTTCATCTGTGTTATTTATCTGTTAATAAAAAAAACAAACAAATGTATATATATATATATATATATATAGTAAATTACATTTTTAAGATCCATATTTATATATATATATATATAATAAAGATAATAGTTTTTTTCTAAATCTCAAATCACCATTATATTTGTGGTTTTCTAAATGGATAATAGTTTTGGGCTTTTCTAACTCAAATCACCATTATCATATAAATTTGTGCAAGTAATTTATAGCAAAATAAGGTAATCATCATATTTCCAAATTAACTAATTAGGAAATAAAGAACATACACATTTAATGCAATATCACATGTGTATAGTTACTAATAAATGACACCATAAACGAACAAGAAATTTACTTAATAGACATATTTTCAAGAAAATTTAACTTGTCAATTAAATGTATATTTAAAAAAAATACTTCCTAAAAATATTATTTTGTTTAGAATTATATATAATAAAAAATTCAGAATATATCAAATTTTAAAAATAATTATGAATTAATAATCATATTTTATCATTAAGTCTTATGGTTCCTGAAATATTTGTTATAAAAATTCTTGTAAAGACATTTCTTGAGATATATAAAGTCTTATGGTTCTTGTAATATTTGTTTCCTTTTAATAAACATGAAGCAATTAAAGATATTAAAAATTGACTGTCATAAATTTGCAATAATTAACATAACATTTAAGACAAGTAACTGATGGCAAAATAAGGTAATCATCGTATCAACTTGCATAAGTAATTGATAACAAAATAAGGCAAGTTATTAATAAACGAATTAACTAATTAAAAGCCTTTACCAACAAGGTATATATTTCCTAATATCATAATATGGTTATAAAATTAAAGAATAATAAATAGTTTTGATTTTGATATATTGTAAATCTATAGAAATATATAATAATTATGTTTATCACTTATATTTAATATAGAAATTTGTATTTAACCGATTTAATTCTAACATTAGTATTAGAAATATACAAAAATATTACACATATCATATTCTAACTCTGAATTATATACATAATTTATTATGTGATAAATTGTATAAAGTTATATTATAATTGACATAGAACTATATAATTTATGATGACAAAAAAAAGAAATATATAGTTTACATATATGAATTTATAGGATATACATTTTATAATATGATAAATTGTATAAAATCATATTTCAGTACAAAGTTGATAAAATGTATAAAAGTTATACTAACTTTTATAATAAAATATTGATTAAAGATTTTTTTCTTTAGTGTATAAGCAAATATTTATTTGAAGAACATAGAGAAAGTAACAAAGCATGAAACTTACATTGTAGTTTACATGTTTTGGATGATATGATCATTTGTAATGTTCATGTCTCTGAATAACATGAATGTGAAGAGAGATTTAAGTACATATGGATCCACAGGAGGAAACGTCGTAAACGTTGGTCTGCGCATATAAACTAAAATTGTAAATTTAAAAACCAATAGAAAAATACCTATGAAAGCATTCTTCTCCTTCTAAGCTCTAACAAACAATCATTAAATAGAAAGATAAGACCTATGATTAATCAAATCATAAAGAAAGATAAAAAATAATTTCCTGCATCGTGGTGAAATCGTTATAATAGGACATCTGCATATAAACCAAAAGAAAAGTCAGCTCTGATAAAATATGTATATGTAAAATCTTAATGATGTAAAATAACAAAAACAGTATCAACATAAAAATTTCAGAATAAAAAGTTCAGTGGCTTCGTTTCTCATACTGTGAATGTCTTATATATAGTAAATTGATGGATGTTTCTCAATGATTTAGCTTGCATGATAAGCTAATAAATAGAATATTCTCTAATAAATTATTGATAATATTATATATTCTATACGATTAATCATATGAGAAACTGTATATAGAAACTATATATTAGAAATTGTATATTTAATATTAATAAGGTAAGTTAATAATAACAAACAACCTAATTAGATACAAATCGATAAATTCCACTAAACAATGTAATCAATATGATATCAAGGGTGAATTGTTTTCCGTATTTGTAATAAAGAAATTTATTAATACATATTTTATTAATTTATATTCTTGCGCAAGTAATATATAATAAGGAAAATTATTAATACATGTATTAATTATTAGCAAGGCTAGTAAATTATTAGTGATCGACCAATTAATATTATTGGCTTAATTTCATTATTGTGCAAGTAATGTAGTTTTTAAATAAGGTAAGACATTTAATATGAATTATTATATTTGATAGATTAAAAAATTAATTAAAATAGATTAAAGAAAGTTACAACTTGTGCAACATATGTATTATTAAATAAGGTAAGTCATTAAAAGGAATTAACAAATTTGGAGTGTTTGGAAACGTCGATAGTTTTGATATCAAATTACTATTCGCGTTGAATTAAAAAATAGAAAATAAATTAAAAAAAATCAACCAATAAGATTAAGAGAATTAATCCTAGAAGCCTTCTATGAGTACCACGTGTCGAAAAATCATTAAAGTGACTTCTCTTTTAATGTATAGGGGATATAAAAAAGTCACAAACGCAGATTTTCACATTAGTGAAACAAAACCTGGGCTAATGTTTTTTTTTTTTAATTTAGATTATCAACTTTTAAATGAGTAAATACGGTAAAACTGTCGTTGAAGTGATTAGTCCATACGAGAGCACATTAGTAGATTAAATTCTACAATGGAAGATGACCACGTGAGAGCATATTAATAATAGCTATTNCGTTTGTTGAATTTGAAGTGGCACGATCGAGTTTTTTTGTTATGCCACTATTCATATTTGTAATGATCTGATTAGGGAATGCATCTACATAAAACGTTGCTCGTGTAAAGTCTTTTAAGATATATATAAATAATCATTTCAAGAGCTTAAAGAAGTCGAAATATGATGACTCAGAGACACCCAAAAGAGAAACCTTGGAGGGCATTACCTCCAATATTGTCTGCACACGGAAGAAACCCGTAGACATGAAAAAGGCAAACTGCCTTAGAGACTTGGTTTATTCATTTTCCGCTGTGAATAACCAAGTATATTCGAAATCATAAGATCTAGATTAAATTCAGTATTTACATAAGATCTAAGCAAATTAAATTCATAGATTGATTTATAAATCATTATAAACTGGTATAAATTCCTACAAAAATAACTAATATTTCAAAATAAGACATTTTTTTTTCATAGAAATTACAGCACGCTTCTTGATTATCAAGCTTTTCAACACTTTGAAAGAAAGGGAAGGTGAACATGTTATAATGGGACGATGAGTTTCTTCGTTTCCAAAGTTATTCCATAGTGATTCCACGTTCAAGAACAACATCCCAGAACTGTCTCATCCGTTGAAACCAAGAATCCAATTGCTTAAAACACACACACAAAAACATCCCCAACTGCTTCTAAGAGTAAGATATTATTTCTTGAACCAACAGACTCTTTTAAACGTTTGTGCACAACACGAAAATGTCATCATAAGCCCATTACTTTTAACACCAGTGGCGGAGCCACATTGGAGGGAGGGTGGTCAATTGACCCATGTGAAATCTATAAAGATTAGCTTTTAGGTGTAGTGTCAATGTTATGACTTTGGTGAATTGGTTACAAACTTTCGTTTTGACCCACATGTCTATGGTTCAAACTCATAGAAAGCATGTTTTGTCTATATAATAAATGAATTATGACCCCCATCATAGCTAGATTTAGCTCCGCCACTGCTTAACACTACCCATAACACCAATGGTAAAACCAAACAAATCATCACATTCAACACAATTATGGCTGCACAATCATAACAACACTAAATTAACACCCATTGCTACACATTCTGAGTAACACTTGCCATAATTGTTGGTTAAGCCCGAGAGTGTGTTTATGTGCTTCTCCATTTGTTGAGTGCTAATAACTAAGGGGGAACACATCATCTGATCTAGTGGTCAATTGTCTAAGTTTTTGGTGGCACGATAAGCAATTTAGAGATTTATATGTATGTCACAATCAACCATACAAATGAAGACAAGCATCTCAGCTTGAGGAAATATCACATGTTGAGGACTCTCGCGGGTCAATAACATTGTCCAATATTCTAGAAAATTGCTCTGCATATTGAATCTTCAAGTTTTAGTTGACATATTTTCCCTTCCTGTTTTGACACTTAATGAAGTCAGAAACGCAGATTTTCACATTAGTGAAACAAAACCTTGGCTAATGTTTTTTTTTTAATTTAGATTATCAACTTTTAAATGAGTAAATACGGTAAAACTGTCGTTGAAGTGATTAGTATCTTGAGACAGTCCTAGAACACTTTTGGTGAATAGGTTCAACCTAATTTCAGATGCTAGGTGATCAGTTTAGCACAAGCATTAAGACCAACTATAGACAGAGATAATCAAAGAATAGATTCCTATTTGTGTTTAGCTCATAGATCCAAGATCNGCACAAGCATTAAGACCAACTATAGACAGAGATAATCAAAGAATAGATTCCTATTTGTGTTTAGCTCATAGATCCAAGATCTCTAACACCCCAAACCTAACATAGAAACTACTCACTAATCTCCATGGAAATCCCTAAACACATGTTAAATGTTGAGATAAACATGAAAGAAAGAGAGATAGTATTTTATTTTAATTACTATAACTAGATTTTGACCCGCGCTTGAAAGCGCGGAAATTTTTATGATTAAAAATTTATATAATTGAGTTTTGTCTCAATTTAAAGAATGTTTTGGTATAAAATCAATTCACCAAAATTTGTGGTGATGGTTATTTTTCATTAGTTTTTAGTTTCAGTTTTTATTTTTAGATTTTGTTTTAGATTTTGGTTTTTGGTTTTTGGTTTTTAGTTTTTAGTTTTTAAGTTTCTACTTTTGATTTTCAGCTTTTGGTTTGTGTTTTTAATTTTTAGACCCGTTGAGTCAGTTTGAATTGATATTACCAACAAACAAATCCTAAATAACCGAACATCTAATTTAAAACTGAAAAGACGACAAATAAATTTGCAATAGTTTATTTTGTAAATAAACAAAAGCAAAAAAATAAAATAATAATTTGTGTTTTCATCTTTTGGTTTTTAGATTTGGTTTTTGGTTTTGCTTTACTTTTTTTTTAAAATCAGTAAATTATTTAAGAAAAATAAAACAATAAATTATTTAAAAGTTATCATTGAGATTTATCAAAATAAAGTGATTGTTATTTAAAATAAAAAATACATTAACATGTTTTAAAGTACATGATTTAAATAAATGATTAATAATATACAATTTTTTTTGTTAAAAATATTAAATATCTGTTGGGCCTAAAAATAATAATTGATTTTTTTATCTATTAGGGTGAAAAGTTTATTCAATGTTTTTGGAGTTTTTCCTTAATACTAAGCCCAAAAACCAAACTATATAATTTCTTCTAAAAACAAAAGTAAGTCCAAGACTATATTCCATAAATAACCATCGGTTTAATTTAAGTAATGTGGTTTACTTAATTATATGGCTTGTGTTACATATTTGTAACACTCTAGAAAGGGTCCAAATTTAAATGACAACTTGTATCAGTAGATAAAAAGAATGACTCTATTTTAATAGAGTAGATTTTTTTAAAAAATTCTTCTACAAACACATTTTATTTATCAGTAGACACTAAAAATATATATACAAAAACTAGTAAACACATGTAAAACGTGAGAATATATATATATATATATTATTAAAAAAATTAAAAATGCATTTCACATGTAAAACATGCAGCTGTTATAAAAAGATTTAATATTATATTTAACATTTAGTAATGCCTATAGTAATCTTCAAGGTAGTAATACTACCATACATGTAGTAACACTTTGGCAATTTTTACGTATATCTAGTAAAACCTTCTCAAAAAAGAACGTTTGGTGGTAAAACTAATGATTTTACCCTATTATTATCGTTATAAAAGACATTTACATAAACAGTTTACCAGAAATACATATTTTGTTAAATTCTCTTTACTATATTCTAACCATTCACATACTAACAATGAAAGTTAAGGAATTTTTTGGAAAAAACCGTTTAGATTTTTTGAAGCTATTGAAAATAATCATAAAAATAGTTTAATCAATATATATCTATATATATTATATACGTAGCCTAAGAATTAAAATAATCATAGAAAATAGGATGACAAACAATTTACCTAGTAATATATATTGGTTTGGAATTGCACATAATAATACCAGTAATACCTAGTAGTCTAAATTGCACATAATAATTCCAGTAATCCATAGTAGTCCAAATTGCGAGTACGAATACAATACCATTGGAAAGTAACTAGTCTTCACTTGCATCTTAGATTACACTACCTTTATCTTTCTGCAAATACGCTCAACCAAACTAGAGTAAGTGAACTCTTCCATGGATTTCCTCAACACAATCGTGTGAATCTCATCTTCTCCTTCACCATCTCCCGAGATCCATTTTATTTCAGCCACATCTTTCATATAATATCCCCCATAATAAAAAAAAATTAATGTGCAATGCGGATTTTTCATTTTTCTAAAGTAAAATAGAATATCATTAGAATTATCATTATTAGATGCTTCGAATTAATTCTCAGACCGGACAATCTTCTCTTACTAATACTAATTTATTTCAGTACTATACATAGTAATACTAATAATACAAGTCGGAATTCTAAATATAGTAATTCTAGTAATTTAAAACTATTTTGCCTTAGTAAAACCAGTTATCTTCGTAATACCCAGAACTTATCCTTGCATTAACGAATATGCTTTTAGGACGATATTTTTAAGATTTTACATTACCCATGATGTATAATTCATCTTAAATGAAATTACACACATAAAATCATCAAAACAGACATGCAATATACCCAAAATCTATAAATCCAGTTTTCAAAATTTTTTTTAATCTCTCATAATTTTCACTGAATTTTCTTTTTTTTTTTAAAAAAAAAAAACTAGCCGAGATATATACTTGTTTTTAATAACATTTCAGCAAAAAAAAATCATCAAAACAGACACAAAATATACCCAAAATCCCTAAATACAGTTTTTAACTTCGCTTTTTAATCTGTCAAATTATCATCTAATCATACATTTTATACACTACCCAGGATATACACGACATTTAAATGTTATTTCACAAAAAAAAATCATCGAAAATGAATAAGAATTACTTGTTTTTGGAAGCTTCAAATTCGACAATGGAGGTTGAGGAAGAAGAGAGAATACGTGGAAGAAAAAGAGATATGGGCCAAATGAAATCTTATTGGTTAATATTGTCTTGTGAGCCATATAGGTAGATAAATTATTGTTGATTTAATTAAATGAAAGGTTATTTTGGAGAGTACACGGATAAAAGGGTAAGAAGTATAGAGATGGGGTAGTAAGAATGAGTTTAGGAGGATATGGGGTATATGGAGTTAATATCCCGGTAGAAAGTTCCAGCTTTTGCGGTTATTGCAGTACAGGTCCCTGGGTTTTGCCAAGTTTCGGGTTTGACCCCAAAACTTTCAGTTTTTGCAGTTTAATCCTTGATTTCTCCCCAAAACTCTTGATTGTGTACTCCAAGCCCCTGTGTATGCAATTTATACATATGAAACTCTTAATAACTCCTAAATGCAATATTTATACACTAAAATAACTAAACTAATGCCTAATAATGTACAAAAACGCCATATATCATATTGTTTTTTAATTTTTTTATTTTTAAATATATTATATTAATTTTTCAGCCCAAAATCGAGGATGTGAACAACAGTACATCGTCTCCGACTAACTGGAGAAACAGTGGCAATAAGTTACAGGAGATCCAACAAACACAATCAAAGCAAAGAAACAAACAACTAGAAGATTCAGATGAGGGAAAGAAGTCTGATGAAGCTAAGCTTCAACTCTGATGAACACCGAAGGTCAGCGAATCTAGAAGTTGCGACTTCCATCGGCCAGGTGTCCAAACCAGCCTTTGTACAATCGACGTCACTGTCAGCAAGACCACCGTCGGAGGAGACCCCCGGCCCCAACGCCGTATTTAGTTTGACCCGAACCCCAAATCCCTAGCCGCCGCTCATACCTTAAGCATCACCAATCCACAGGTCCGGTTAACCACGTACGACCCTGCTGTCGCCTCTGTATCGAGAAGGAAGCCACGACAGAGGAGACTCACTCCGAGGAACCGCCATCCCCAAAGGTTGCACCGCCGCCGTGAGATCCCTCGAAGATCCGGAAGCAGAAACCCTAGGCCCCAATGTCTAACTTGAAGTTTCCAGACACGCCTCCGCCGTCCTCAAACAGAGCGCAGAGCCACATACACCGTCGAGCCACCAGAGCCACCGAGCTCCTATGGAGGCCACCGCCACAGGGCCTAACCGAATCGCCGAGAGGAGAGATGGAGAGTACCTCCGAGACTCGCTGAAGACTTACTTGTTCCGACATTCTGCTCGGATGCCGATAGAAGGAGGGGTGGGAGAGCAACCCACGGTGAACGATGTAGACGCCGGCGCCCGGAGAGCCTCCACTCACGCGGTTAAGATTTTCGGTAGAGAGAAAAAGTTGTCGCGAGTGAGAACCACGTCACTCAAAGGCTTTTCCATATATCATATTTGAGAAAGAAAATTAAATGTTATCAACAAATTATTGGATTTTGGATCTAAATCTGACCTGGTAAATGAGTGTTTGTGTGTGCTAGTTCCATTACTTGTCGTGAGAGAGAGATCGAAGAGATTTCATCTTTTTTTTTTTTTCCTTCTATTTTTTAATACAAAACAAAGGTAAGAAGGTCATTCCGCGAATTAATGAATGTTAGTTTTGGGACTTTCAGCTTTATGTGCTAGTTTTGAGATAAAAAATCAAAAGAGTCTACTATGGAGAATTGCCCTTTTTGAAATTGTCTAAAATACGTGAAAATAAATATATAGATATTCAAAAGTAACCATTTAAAAGAGCTAAAAACACCAAAATGACTTGAAAGATTAATTGATGATCCATCCAAATATTCAAACTAAACCAATTTTA
>CAKOAT010282044.1:6754-22290 GCA_932364175.1 Eruca vesicaria subsp. sativa | reverse complement strand
TAACACAACACACGGGTAAGAGAGAGTCTCACCACACCTAGCTAGCGAGACACACCTAAGACTCTACCCAGAACAAGACCCTCACCGGTCTAACACAACACACGGGAAGAGAGAGAGTCTCACTAACACCCATACCACACGCATACAACACAAAACACAATGTATGCATGAATCTATCACCTTAACAAAACCATGCATGCTAAAATATCAACACACCCTACAAGAGGGAGACACTCTCCACCTCTTGCGGTTCAATGCATGCATATAAACATCTAGATAATCTTGCTACACTATAAGCAAAATCAACTACACAATATCTAGATGATCACAACACAACGCATGCATGTACTACCAACCTAACCACGGTTTTAGCACACCATTCTATCAACCTAACTCACAATTCAATTAAGCATAAACACACAACACATGCATGGGGTTTACCAACTCCCCACGCACACACACATGGAACCGCAAAGCTAGTTCCGGCTCGGGAACCTCACGTCCCAAGCACTCCACCTGCAACCACACACGGTTAGCCACACACAACACTCCCACACCCTAAGGGAAACCACCTAAGGTCTTGAGAAACCGCAAGGATCTCCTAATGCCAAAGACCTAAGGTTAACACCAAAACCGGTTAAAAATGGGGTTCACGGGTAAAAGGGAGAAACGAATTCTAAACAACAACCAAAGCTCTTACCACCCTTCCTAGCACACCACAACACCTCCTAGGTTAAGGAGGACACACGCAAAGAGCCTCCGGAACACTCCCAAAAACGCTAACTAAACTTCACCCGAGAAACACCAAACTCACGGTTTCTCTCTCTAAACTCACCACTCTCTCTCTCTAAGGTGGCTTTCGGTTTTGGGGTGAAGAAAATGAATGGGAGGGGTCTGGTATTTATAGGAAAAGAGGGCTGAGGATGGCTGGACAAGTGGACTTATGTGCATGTAAAAATATGGACATGTGTCCCACTTCACATTTCTTTATCATTTTCCTTTGCTTAGTCACCAAGCCCTTTCTTCTCCAGCTGACACCTATCCTCCCCATGCCAACACCTGCCCCTTCTAGAAGAAAAACCACCTTGGACACCAAGTTTCCCTTCTGACCAATCAAAACTCGCCATGGAACCTCCATGTCATCCTCTTGGGCCCAATGGGACTTTGCCACCTCAGCTCGGTTCCCACTTTCTTGGAGCTTCTTAAAAATCNGTCTTATAATATCCTATAATGAGGTTTAGGATCAAGTCTTACTTTATTTGAAGTCTTTGAAAATTCACCGTGCTCGACCACGACCATATCGAAGCTCCGGTTCTGCCTATTCGACCAACTCTGGATTTTACTCAACCAAACTCCAAATTGCTTCGACTGAACCTCTAGTCTTCACTTCTATTACCATCCCGTGGCAAGTCTTGGTCGATCCTGGGTCGTTGACTTTCATTGACTTGGGACTTCTGATCAGGGGTATTACACAGGCGATCTCTTCCCCGCGAAATGTAAAGGAAGTCCAACGATTAACGGGCCGGATGGCCGCATTAAGCAGGTTCATCTCCAGGCTGTCCGACAAATCTCACGCCTTCTTCGAGACCCTGAAAAATCCTAAGGATTTCCAGTGGAGCGATAAGTGCGAACTCACTCTCGACGACCTCAAATCCTACCTCACCACGCCTCTTCTCCTCTCAAAACCTCTAGATGGTGAGATCCTGCTACCCTACCTCGCCGTGTCCGAGCATGCAGTAAGCGGTGTCCTCGTGAGAGAGGAGGGAAGGAAGCAACACCCTATCTACTACGTGAGTAAGTCCTTATTGGACGCGGAAACTCACTACAGCCACCTCAAAAAGCTAGCATTAGCATTGGTTACAGCGGCCTGCAAGCTCCGGCCCAACTTTCAGGCCCATCAGATAATGGTAATCACCTCATTCCCCATAAAAGCCGTTCTCCACAAGCCAGATGTGTCAGGACGCCTCGCAAAGTTGGCAATTGAGCTCGGGAATATGACATAGTCTTCAAGCCTGCTACGGCCATCAAATCATAGGTCCTCGCTGACTTCATCGCTGAATTCTCACCATCCATGCTTTCGGTCCCGGAGTCAGAAGTTGATTTCCAGGGCCCAACCGGAGGAACGGGAGAATGGACCCTTCACGTCGACAGTTCCAGAAATGTGAGAGGGGCAGGAGTAGGCCTGATCCTAACCTCCCCACCGGCGAAGCAGCATCAAGAGCGATATGATGCAACTTCAAAGCTACAAAAAAATAAGCCGAGTATGAGGCTATAATTGCAGGCCTCTCACTCCCTAAGCAGATGGGAGCAGAAGAGATCCAGGTATTCAGCGACTCCCAACTAATCAACAGCCAGTCCCAAGGTGACTATCAGGCCAAAGATGCCAGTATGATCATATACCTCGCCGTAGCAAAGCGACTAATCGAAAGATTCCAGAGCTGTAAGCTTACCTAAGTTTCCCGAGAACAAAACTCGCAGGCTGATGCCCTGGCTAATCTATGGTCAACCTTAGAAACCACTAGCCGGATGAATATTCCCCTACTGGTACTCCAGTGGCCGGCTACAGACCAAGAAGGGGACCCCGAAGAAATCTTTGTCATCGACGAGGGAGAATGTGGCTCTCACTCTAGCGGCCGAAGCTTAGTGCTCAGAGCCATGAGAGCCGGCTACTACTGGCCTACGATGGCCAGCGACGCCCTTAGAAAAGCTAAGTATTGCGATCAATTTCAGAGGCACACTCCGATCTCCAACCTCCCTCCGGAGAACCTGAAATCTCTAAGCTCTCCCTGGCCCTTCCGAAAATGGGGCATGGACATCGTCAGGAAATTCCCAATGGCACTGGGAAAAAGGTATTCCTCCTCGTATTAACTGACTACTTTACAAAATGGGTAGAGGCCGAGGCCCTAGCCACGATTACTACGGACAAAATTGATATACCATGATTTTGACCCACTTTTAGCCATGGTATTGATATGTTCTTATAAGTTATATATATGTTTTGGAGTCTATTAGGTATGTTTTCAGGTTCAGGAGCATTTTGGAGTAAAGTGATGATTTAGGTGCCCTTATGGAGCTTAAAGGAGAGTTTTCAGAGATGACTATGAAGATCAACAACAAGGATACATATTGATCGATACACATCATGTGTAATCGATCGATGACGCTTCTATAAAAGATGAAATCGAGATACTCCATCGATTGATGTACACCATGTACCATCGATCGATATCACGCATGGAGAACAAGTCTGACTTGGCCGACTTGAAGCCCAAGTTTTTCCAATATTACAAGATTGCCCCTGACGAGTTTTTAACCTAATGGAACTCATATTTATAGTTATGCCTATGTGTTTTGGCAAAGCATGTTTTTAAGTTTTCTTGTGCTTTGTATGCTTTTGATACTATTTTATACTTAGCAATAAAGTATTCTTTNTTACAAGATTGCCCCTGACGAGTTTTTAACCTAATGGAACTCATATTTATAGTTATGCCTATGTGTTTTGGCAAAGCATGTTTTTAAGTTTTCTTGTGCTTTGTATGCTTTTGATACTATTTTATACTTAGCAATAAAGTATTCTTTTCATCTTAATTCTCAAAGGTTATAGAATTTTAGATTTAGAAGAAACACACAATGAGATTTGTTATTCCAAAGAACCAAGAGTTCAATCTTCTAATCTTATGAATTTATATTATTACCTTGCTGCTATAATCTCTTAGCCATGTCTGAGTAGATTCCTTTGTTAGATTTAGGGTTCAAATAGTCAGAGGGATTAGCCCCAACTATGGAATGTTGAGTTGTGATATTCATTATCCAAATGAACCCTAATGCTTACTCTAGAGTAGCTAACTAGAGTATAATCATGGAGTGATTTAACTTGTTAATCATTATCCTGAAACCATTTGGCATAAGCTTAGATCCTCTAGGGACGTGCCGAGAGCTGGTCTATGATCTTGGTGAACACAGTTTTGATTCGATCTTATGCTATATCGATCGATACTCCTATAGAGTTATCGATCGACAGCAACCCATAGAATAAGTTAGCAATGTTGCATTATACCTGCCCTCTTCAATTCATTTCTATTTATTACAACATATAGACAGGTACAAGAAACAAATCCTCTAGACATTATTTGCAAAATGATTTTGACGCATGTTCTCTATACAGTCACTTTTATAACATAAATGTGACATAGTATACTAAAAATAATAATATCATTTATGGGTAAATATGACATGGACAGTAAAATTTAATTTTCATTTATATTTTTGGTATTCACTACAAGAAATATGAGTTTTAATAGCATCCGAAAAGCGCTAACAAAGCACAGTCCCTAACACTAATCCTCCTCCCGTCCTGGATTCAAAAAAAAATCAAACCTTAAAATCCAATTGAACCAATCAAGCGACAAACCTTTACAAAATCTCGAATTTAAATCCAATTGAACCAATCTTCAACCCAATCAAGCCAGAAACATTAACAAAATCTCGACTTTAAATCCAAATGGATGAAATTAGGGAAAAGGGAATGATTTTGAACCTTGGTGAACGAAGAAGGTGAAGAAAGAGAGAGAGGCGAAGAACAAGCAGCGTCCAAGCTTGAAATTAAACGAGAAGGAGGTCTAATCATAAGCCGACAATGACCTTTCTTCCTCTCCTCAGAAAGCCTCCTCTGGTTATGGAGGAGATGACGTCGTCGGATGCTGCTTGTTCGATTTCTCGTAAAGTGACTGGGGAGAGAATTGATTTTTTTTTGTATATCAAGCCCGGTTAAAGTTTAACTTAGAGTATTTTTCATTGTTGTTCAAAAAATTATTTTTGACTAAAATTTGACATATTTAACATTTACGATAGCGTTTAATTTTAGATCTGTAATGATAAGGCTCCTATACTTAATAAATTAAGGCGGCTAAAATTTTTTATTTTCCCGCGATACCAAACATAGCGTTTTAAATTTATAAACGCTATTTAAAAAATTAATATTGGTATACAATAGCAGAACTGTCAAAAACGCTATAATCTAATGCTATTAAAACCCTTATTTCTTGTAGTGATTCTTTTTGATTATGGTAGTAAATATACATCATTATTAAATTAAAAATATATTCAGATATTATATTAAATTAAATAATAGCATGATAGAAATATAATTATATTTTACAAATTTCCAATAATTATTTACTTTAGTTTTTATAATTACAGAGTTTTCTTACTAAAAGTTATTTTCAATTTTTTTTACAGTTTTCTAAAAAAGTTACAAATTTTTGGTTGCGATATAATTAGTTTATTTTATATATTTAAAAGATTTAAATATACAGTTTTCTTTTACTATTTCATTGTTATACGATTTTTTGTATCAAATTTTATTAATTTATACAAGTTGATTGAATATATTTTATCTAAATGTAATAGATAAATAATCTATCTAGGATTAGAATTTCAAATATATACATATATATATTTTAAATAAAATTTAGAATTGAAAAAAAACTATTTATTTGATCTTAAATCAAAATTTAGATTAAAATATACATAAGAAAACAAGAAAATCTTCAATAATAGTAAAATTCTATTTGGATATAATTTAAATTTAAATTTTTTATTACTGCACATAATGGAGGAAAACATCTAGTATGATGTTGAATTAGCTTTGTTTTTTTCTTTTGTCAGTTATGGATTGGCCTCGTGTAATGTGTGAACTATGAACAAAATTCATGTGAATATGTTTTCATTCTCCACGTAAAACTCTTTTAAAAATTATTTACTAAGTGATTTTGAAACATATCTTTTCTACTATCACAATCATAAAATAAATGTTACATGGTATACTCAAAATAATGATATGCTTTACAGATAAATGACACAGACAATAACATTTAATACTTATTTTGTTATGAACCAATTAGTGGATGGGCCATAACTATATTATCTAGGCCCAATCCGTGTAGTATATATGACGGTTTAGGCTTAGCATTTTCCATATTTGTATCGGCTTTGTATTTTCCATTTATCTCCTATGTAATTCCTTATATAAGGGATCCTATGTTATGAGTAATACACACCAATTCCACTATTCTCTCATTAGTTTACAACACGTTATCAGCATGATTGTACTCTAAACCCCAAGCTAAAACCCGACCAGAAAAACCCTAGCTCACCGCCGGCGATCAACCATCAGCCTCCATCGGCCTTTTCCTTTTCCCGGTGAAAACCCTAGCTGGATTTCCTTTTCTCGGCGACCACCCAGCCGCCTTTGGTTCTTTCCTTTTTACTCGACAAAAGCCCTAGACCGGTTTCCTTTTCTCGACCACAGCCCTAGCCAGATTTCCTTTTTGCTCGACTAAGACCTAGTTCGCGATTCTCCATCAAATCGGACCAGTCGCTTCTTCAACTATCTCAGTTCCTGCAATCCGATCAACAATCCCGACCACAAGAAGTTCCTCAGCCGTTCGCGATCTGATAGCGCGACCGTGACCCAACGAACTCAGCCGTTCCAGCTCACTACTTGTTCATCAATCCAATCTCTCTAGGTGGTCCGGTTCAACCCTACAAAATCTAAGGTATAATCGATGAAACTCTAAAACCTAATGATCAAACCCTAAAACCCTAAAACCCTAAAGCCATTCTAATGGCATCCGATCATCTTGTTAGCTCAGAGACTCCCTTTTGTGCTGATAAAGGAGTTACTTTTGTTGAGCAGACATTTCCTGATGAAGTGATAGTAATGGAGAGATCAGTACAAACACTCGATCTATTACACAATAAGATCTGTATGTCATTCTTCTTCACGATAAGATTAACTTTTTGATTGTAGTTGAAGCGAATTGTTATTTTTCACCATTTATGCAGCTGATGTTCCTTGAGAAAACAGCAAGTTAATAAATATGCAGCGTCTGGTGAGAGACAGCTTTTGACTCTGTGTATTATCGTTGATCTACTGAAACTGTTGATGATTCAAAGTTTAATCTTAAAAAAATGCTTAATCGTGGCAGTTACTAGCTGTTATCTAATTGAGTGTCTTCCCTGGAACCTTGGGAAACTTCAATCACTCAAAGTTTCGATGCTTAATGAGGAGCTGTCTGGTGGGAAAAGGGGCACACGAGTGCTTATGGAACTTTGTGGAACTTGCTAGTCAAGAAACTCTCAAATGATCTAGATAAGAAATTATCAGGTACGCATGTTTACTTCTTCTTTCTTCGAGAGTGCATTCTCATACACAAGACTTGTTGCTGTTTGGTGACTTACTTGCATCAAAGGAGCTTGTCTTGTGTCTCGTGTACATAGTCTAGTTTGTCTCAGATTATGATGAATGGGACATTGTTGTGTTTCTCTCTGTAAGGTTCGGAGAACTATTTTTTAGTGAAACAGTCTTATTCAAAGACGCCTTTGTTACAAGTATCGTTTTTGCATGTCATCACACACGAAGATGAGAACGGATTATTGTAAAGCAAGCTCGTACTTGTTCTTAACTTTGTAGAGCGGTTATTTGGTGAGATAGTGTTTACTGAATCATTAGCCTCTGCACCATCTTATCCTCTCTCTTACTCTGTCTCTTTTCTCTGTGTTTTTAATTTGATTTTCTTGTTGTTCTTGTGTTACATATGAGTCTATGAGGCCACCGATTCTATATCACTACCAGCGAAGAGGCCCATCCCAGAAGAGAGGAGAAGGAGAAGGAGAGAGAAGATGGAGTTGGTTCAGAGATGAGGAATGAGAGATAGATGGTCCTAGTTTTTGGTGATGGAGCTTGGAATTGTTTATAGACTGTTAATGGCGTTGAAAGAAAAACATTGGAAGGCTCTTAAAAGATTTTTGTACTGGTTTGTGTTCAGATTCCGATAGTTTCCAGGCTATGTGCAGTCCACCTTATTTGGCAGAAACTTATGTTGTTAGTTTAAGGCTCTATGATGTTAGTGTAAAACTTGGAAAGATTATATGAAAAATGTATGTTTTATGAATTTAGTGCAATATATATTTTCGTAATAAATCAATTTGCAGTTTATAATTTATGCAATGTGTTTTTACCAATGAAGAGGAGAAGGATTAATAAAAAGAATGATATTTATAAAGGTTATGTTTAAAAATTGATTTGAAAATAATATTTTTTTATATTTGCTTAAAAAATTGAAATTTAATCAAAATAGGAAGTTATGTTTAAAAATTAAATTATCATTTATATTTATCAAGTACCTATTTAAATAAATAAAATATTTATATATAATTATAATGTTTGGAGTATAATGTTTTGTATTTAATTTTATTTAAGATTTAAGACTAGACTTTTAGATGATCAATTTAAGATTTGAAATTAAAAAAAAAAAAAAGAAATTAGAATTTTAAGGTATATGACTAGTTTGGGTATGATATATGTATAGTTTTATGGTTTGAGGTACATATTTAATATTTGAAATTAAAATTATAAAAATGTTTAAGTTTGAATTTATAAGATTTGAGTTTAAAACAAAACAAAATATTTTAAGTTTTAAGGATGGTATTTAAAGTTTCGGGTTTTAGGGTTAAACCCTAACCTCTAAACATAAATTTTAAAACTTCAATCATTTTACATTCTATACTTTAATCTTAGATTTAAACTCAAAATTTTAATCATTTTTTTAAAAATATGATCTAAAACTTCTATCCGACACCCAAACACTAAATCTTAATTCTACACCTTGAATCTAATACCCTAAATCCCAAACTTAAAACTTACACCCAAATCATAATTCTAGTTCTTTCAAATTTATAATATAAAATTTTGATCTTAAACTCCAACTATATTTTAAAACTTCAGTCTTAAGCTTAAACTAAAAATTTAATCATATTAAAAATATAATCTCAAATTTAAAATCTAAACTTAAAACACTAAAACTTAAATCTACACCCTAAATCTAATACCATAAACCCTACATACAAAGTCATAAATATAATCTTGTCAAACTTATAATATAAATTTAAATACAATATTTAGATTTCAAATTTTGACTTATGATAATCAAAATACTTTAAGTTTCTATAATTTTTATAATAACTGTAAATAAATTAGAAAAACAGTTTATACTGTTTTATTTTGAGCCATTGATTTATTAGGATCAAAGGTTCACAATCACTTTTCTATCTATCCACGTCCTTTTTCCTATTGGTTGATTTGTTAGATGGCATGGATCACACTACATTGATCATTTACCATTCATTGTTTTGATCTAACGGACCAGATTAATTTATTTTTCTTTTCTTATTAACTTCCTCCTTTCTCTCTCTTCCTCTGGTCGTTTCCTAGATCCAGAGTTTATTTTATATTTTTCTTCTCTTATTCTTTTTCCTTTCCTTCATTTTTGATAATTGTTTCTTATTTTTGTTGACAGAGTAAGCTAGCAGTGTTCTAATCTCCCCTCTCGCCCTCGATCTATCTTATCTCTTCCTTCTCTCACTTGATCTGTCTTCTCGTCCTTATCTGATTTCTTTCTCAGTGTTTGTTCTCTCTTCCTCCTAGTCAGTCGGTGTATCTTCTCTCTTCCTCTCTCACTCGATTTAAAGATAAAATTTCATGGTTTAGTTTTCCTTTAAGATTGGTAGATAGAACAAATTTNTCTTCCTTCTCTCACTTGATCTGTCTTCTCGTCCTTATCTGATTTCTTTCTCAGTGTTTGTTCTCTCTTCCTCCTAGTCAGTCGGTGTATCTTCTCTCTTCCTCTCTCACTCGATTTAAAGATAAAATTTCATGGTTTAGTTTTCCTTTAAGATTGGTAGATAGAACAAATTTCAGTTTATGGGTTTTCAAATTTGTTTATAGTCTTCGTCCTTGTAATGTTTTGATTTGGTCGTGATTTTCAAAGGTGTGCTTTTATATATGTACCCAGATCTCAACTTACGTACTCCCTCCTCTTCTTCTTTCTCTTACAGGAAACGAACAGTGTGGTCTTAGCAGCGACAATGGTGGCTGAGCGCGGTGAAGGAGGCTGATGAAGCTTTTAGTGTGGTGGTCTCGGCGTCAAAATGAAGAAATCAATGAAGTTGAAGTTGACGGCGAAGGACTTGAGTTGAAGGCGAAGTGTTTAGATGTAGGGTTAATTTTTAGTTTTAGGTTAAGCTGTTTAGGTTTAGATTTCTAAACCTGGTTTGTCTGTAAACCAGGTTAAAAAAATAAACCGATATCATTTGTAAACAATTCTTTTAATAATATATTAATTTTATTTTAAAATCAATTATAAAAAAATTCAATTTTAATTTAAATTTGGATTAAAGTATATATATATATTAATAATTTAATTAATAAATTTAAAATTAAATAAGAAATATCATTATATATGTTTTATAAAATATTTTATAGTGCTGAAACAAAGCTATAAAAAATAAATAATAGCACAAAATAAATGTAAGAAAAGCTTATTTTATAGCAAAAAATAAATGCTAGAATATGTCTATTTGTTATAGCATACGAAGAATGTTATAATAGATGGGGGTCTATTATAGCTGCGGCTGTCAGAGCGTTTACAAAAATACTACGAAAACAATATGGTAGCATTTTTACGGTGCTACTAATACCGATATTTCTCTTAGTGGTGTGGCCTTGATTGTATTACATTATAACCTCATAGTCGGGTGGCTTACTTTCTGATGCGTTGATCTTGACTTGATTGTTTGATATGGCCGCATGAATTCCATGAATTATGAAACCCTGAATTGATTGATATATGATTTCAGATGTCGAAAATTTGCAATCTGGATTATGGTTACCTAAATCTCTCAGGAGATAATTATTTGCAATGGGCATTAGATACTAAAATCAACATGAGATCAAAAGAACTCTGTGAGACTATCATCAAAGATAACAATGAGAATGATATAAATAGATACAAAGCAATAAGTATTATTCGCCATAATTTCATCGAGGGTCTAAAAGATCAGTATCTCACTATTGAAAATCCTATAGAACTTTGGACCGCTTTACAGCGGAGATATGATCATCAGAAAACGGTGTTATTACCAAAGACCACATATGACTGGAAACACATGAGGATCCAGGATTTCAAAACCGTGGATACATATAACTCAGCTCTGTTCAAAATTGTTTACAGGATGAGACTTTGTGGTGAAACTGTAACAGAAAAGGATATGTTGGAAAAGACCTTCTCCACATTCCATTCTAGCAATGTGTTGCTACAGAAAAAATACAGACAAAAGGGTTTCACCACTTATACTGATCTGATTTCATGCCTATTACTGGCTGAGAGTAATAATGAGTTGCTCATGATGAACAGTGAGATGAAACCTCCTGGCTCAACCCCATTACCTGAAACCAATAAGGCTATAAAAGAAAAAAAAAAGATTCTAAAGAAAGTAACCACGTCCAGAGTGATAAACCACACGGTCATAAATGTGGTGGATGGAGAGGACGTGGTGGGCGTGGACACTATAGCTCCTATGGCCGTGGGAACCACTATAACCGTGGTCGTGGACCCAATTTCGGCCATGGTCGAGGCAGAGGATGTGGTGGTATCTCTAAACCACCACACTCGTCAAAATCAGTGTGCCACAAGTGTAAAATGGACAACCATTGGGCTAAGAATTGTAGGACTCTCAGACATTTTTGTGACCTCTACCAAGAGAGCCCGAAAGGGAAGAATTCAGAATCCCATTTCGTCCACCATGATGGGAAAAACGACGTTAATCATGAGCAGGATGTTCTTATTGATTATGAGACTTCAGATTGCCTAAGAGAATGAATTTCGACATTCTGTGTGTTTTTTTTTATTTGGTGTTCACTTTGTTTGTTGTGTATGTTTTCTTTATAATGATATGATTTCTTTGAGTTTATTTTATTGCTATTATCTTTTCTGATTTTTGCTTAATAATATGAAGGATTTTCATTATTAAAAACACCAATATGAGTTTAAATTGCAAGTATAGTAAGTCCAATAAAGGACCAGGGCAAGGACATTATATCATTGCCTAAAGGACATGATTTGTATTCACCCAGAGAAGCCATTGAGATATAAGATATAAGAATGGTTTCCATATTGAAACAATGGGCAAAGGAAATAAAATTTCCTTCAGATTATAGAAAGAAAAAAATCGCATAAGGCCATAAGAAAGTGGTCAAGACTATACCTGCATCCTCTACTGATCTTTACTATGCCAAAATCAGTATGATAAGTGGCAAATACCATGGTAACCAGAGTGTTTACCCACAAAATTATTCATTTTATGGCATGACTGGATTAGCCATCATGGTCTAAACGTGATGCAAAGATTGATATACAAATAGGCACAAAGAGTTATCTCATAAAATCTCACGTGTGTAACATGTACACAATGGAAACTCATTTGGCAATAATGTCCCAAGCATTTAAATATTATAGTATGTTCATGAGGGGGTAGTGAGGACAAACCCGTGGTTCATGACCATACTATAAACGGCTTGGCCGAATTCTCTTATAAACGCAAAAGACCATTCCCTATAAGGTCCAAAGCTTGGGGACACACGAAATTAACATGTATTTAAATTTAATACGCATCAGGCCATCTAGTGGGAATAGATATTCCCATCTCAAATTGATTACGGGTCATGAACCAAAAATATCTCATCTTAAGACATTTACAAATGCCACCACAAATATATGTGTCATCTAAGATGGAGTTCTAAGAAAAAGATGGGGATATATGTTGGATATGTTTTCTCCCATGAATATTAGTACCTAGAACTGACTATGGGTGATTAGTTTGAGGCCAGGTACACGGATTGCATGTCTAATGAATCCGATTATCCAACATCAGGGGGAGAAAATAATAAGCTGGTAAAAGAATGATAAGAGAAATAGAATGGAAAAAACCAGCATTGTCTTGGTAAGATCCTCGGACTAAAGAAAGTGAAATAAGACGTCCAAAGATAAATACAAATATTATACATTTATAAAGCTAGCAAATCAAATGTTAGACACATTTGCTGACCCGAAAAGACGAGAAAATAAAAGAAAAGAATGACTAAATCATACCAGCTTGCACCAACGAATTTGATGTCCTAAAGAGACACAGTCAAGTTGTAACAGAGTCTAGACAAGGTAGACCAGTAAGTTCCATGAGATAAGAATCCTTGGAAAGAAAAGAGAAAAGTGCATAGAATGATAAAAAATCCGAGGTCAAAGGAAACCAGACCAGACATGGAGATAAGGCTGGCCAGCCGAACATCTAAGGTACCAAACCATGTAGCTTGGACGCCAAGCTTCTAGGTAATAAAGGTCCTAGATAATAATCTCAAATCGATTAGATCATGTTTGGAACACTATGGAACCACATAAGAGTGTCGACACATAGATGATAGATTCATTTAAGGAAGCACATATAGATAGCACTTGAACTTATAGATATAAAGCGAGGATCATGAACCCACGTAATAGAGTACTTGTAAAATCAGATTAAATGAAAACGTGGGGTTAAAGTATCTAGAGAAAGAGAAGCGTATTGGCCACATATATATATATATAGACGTCATAAAATATAAACCACTGGATGTAAATGGGTCTTGTGAGGGAAAAAAAATCGTGAGATGTAGAACATGATCACGTGGTCTAAAGTTGTTCATGTTTCTACTTACAACATTCAAGCATGACTTGTTACACAAGGATTCTCACATAGACCAGGAATAGATTATGAGGAGATATACTCCTATGTGGTGGATGCTACTACATATTTCAAATTGTTAAGGTCTGGTCATAAGAAAGAAATTAGATTAAATATAAAGGATGTACTAAGCTGTATATGGTCCACTGGATAATAATGATAAAGGAACCAGAAGATATTGAGCTCAAAGATGAAAAAATAAATTCTCAAGAAACAGCAGGGTTGAACTATTTGTGGACTGAAACAAAGCAGCTGCATATAGTATGATAGATACTCAGTGAAAGAAAGCTATAAGAACAATTCAAATCAGTCCATGTATCCTTATAAAAGAATTTTGATTTCCTTATGTGTATTTTATACTAACCAGCCTAAAGAGGGGTTATTTGGTTTTATTGTTGATTTGTTTTCAGATAGGTTTATGTATTATACATGGTGGTACACGGTTTCACAGCAACATCATCGTGTGTGTGTGTGTGTTTGTTCGAGAGTGTGTGATGGTCGGTAGGATGATCAATCACATCCGCATGGACCATGAGACAATCTGTAAGCGTCTGTGGTCGAGGTCCATCCAAGTAAGATAGTCGACAACAAAAGAGACATATCCATCTGGATAGTATCCGTATTCGTATCCGTATCCGTGAGTATGATTTGGTCGAGAACCATAAATCAACATGCCCGACCAGATTATGGAGTGAACGACTAACAAAGAAGCACATCGCGTCCAAGTATTCATTGCCCACGAGTTAGAGAAGAAGTACAAGTAGTTCAAATTCATTCAAACTGAAAGACTCAAGATTGAAAAATTTTCAGTGATGCTCAAATCAGGGGGGAGTAATATGTATTGTACTATTTTTCCTTATCCATGGTTTTACCCGGATTTTGTCCCGTTGGATTTTTGGGTTTTTCCTCAAAATGTTTTAATGAGGCAACATCCAAAGCGTATTACAAGCTATGTACGGTTATGACATTCAAGGGTGAGTGTTATGAACCAATTAGTGGATGGGCCATAACCATATTATTTAGGCTCAATCTGTGTAGTCTATATAACGGTTTAGATTTAACATTTTTAAAATTTGTATTGGCTTTGTACTTTCCATTGATCTCCCATGTAATTACCTATATAAGGAATCCTATGTTAATAGTAATACACACCAATTCCTCTATGCTCTCATTAGTTTACAGCATATTTATATTTTTGGTATTATTTTGGAATATAATAGTAAAGTATACGACGTCATCAAAATAAGTATATTCAAATATTACATTAAAAGAAATTATAACAAACATAAAAATATTTAACAAATTTTGAACTATTATTTATTTCCAATTTTTAAAATATGCAATTTTACTACCTAAAATACTTTCAGTCATTTTAATAATTTAAAAAATTATAAATTTTTATATATCTACAAATTTTAAAAATACTGTGTATTTTTACTTTTTGATAATTATACAATTTTTGAATCAATTTTATTAATCAGTTTATATAAGTTGATTGAATATATTTTATCCAAAAAATAGATATCAAAGATTATAAATTTAAATAGATATATAATTTAAAACAAATAAAATCATTTATTTGATCTTAAAAAAAATTCTATTAAAATATGGGTAAAAAAATAAAATCTAATATAAACGTATTTTTTAAAAAATGTTTTATTACTGCACATAATATGATACACATTATTCAAACAATAATCGATTTATATTATTATTTACAAATTTTTTTGCATTCATACTCTCACATTAATTCACACAGCGGTTAATATCTTATTTTAGAAAAGACATTAATGAAATAACCTCCATTTTACAGTCCAGCATACAAATATTAAAAATGTTTTTTGCAAAATTGTAAAAAAGTTAATCCATAAAAGGAAAATAAAAGGCAAAAGATTTTTGTAGGAATGATCCTCTATTTATCC
>CAKOAT010281933.1:9787-27428 GCA_932364175.1 Eruca vesicaria subsp. sativa | reverse complement strand
GTGAGCGAACGTGCCGTCGCCGGAGCCCCTTTTTCTTCCGTTTAAAAGCTTGTTGTCTTGCTTCTCCTTCGTCTCCTCTCACCTATCGCCTTGTCCAAGCTCTGGTCCAGTATCCATCATTGACGGTGACTCGGTGTCTGGAGTAAAGACGCGGTTGTGGAGAGGGTTTTGGCGAGGGAAAGGCGGTTCGTCAGTCCAACAGTTGAATCCGGGATGTAGAGGCTTTTTCAGCTCTGCTGTTGCCGGCTTGTTTCCGGGAAGGGGAAGCTAACATAGTTCTGTTGTCGCCGGCTCTAGTTTCCGGAGTGTAGAGGCTTCTAAAGCTCTGCGCTGCCGTTTAGTTACCCGTAGTATTTTTTGGGTTTTAGTTCATGTAATGGCTTCTATTCTGTCTTTTGGTGTGGTCTGGGTGTAGTTCTTGTCTTAGGTGTGGTTGTTTCGGTCGGATCGGATGAGATCTCACGCGGTGATGAAACTCTCTAATGACAATAACAACAGCATGAGAACAAAAAAAAAAGCTTCTGTTGTTCCGGGATGTATCTCGGAATGGGTGATGTGGTGAAAAGGATGACATCTCGGTTCGCCGATTGATGCTCTCTGTAGAAGAATCTCTCATGAAAGGTGACAGATGAGATCTCGAAGTGATGATTGATGCTCTCTGTCATTGGAAACAACTGAGTGGAAGAAATTTGCGGTTAAGTTGATGTAGAGCTGGTGTGCTCTGGGGAGTCTCGGTAAATCGACGGTTGATTCTCCGGTGGTGGTTCAAAGTGGTGGTCATGTCGGAGCTCGAAGCGTATGCGTGTACGGCGGCTGAGTTTTGGGTAGTTTCTAGAGTTTTAGATGGACTTGTGACCCATATCTTGTGTTTTAGATGCCCTTTGGTTTTTGGGCTTGCGTTGTAATTTGTATGTTGGGCTCTCAGCCTATTATCTATATAAAACTCTTGACGGAAAAAAAAAAAAATGTATTTGAAAACAGTAACATACTATAAATAGACCAAAACATCTTCGGTCTATGGAGCTAAAACGTTTTCCCACTAGATCTAATCTAAGAGCTTACGTGGTAACGAGTCATACGAGGAGCTATGCATGGACACGTGACGAGAGAACACAGAGGCTCGCTACTACACTAGGAGACTTTTAGTATGAATCACTTCCCATTTTGAAAGGGAAGTTCTAATTTCGGCAAGCGAACCTAGTCGAGAACCAACCGCATGATGAGTTAGGTCCTCACGTGGCCCACACGCGAGCCCGACCTTTGGATACAAGTTTATAGTCTATGGTCAACACGTGTTGTCGACAAACAATCACTTGTGTGGTGTGGTGGTGGAGTTTCCGTGTTTGTGCACCCACCGTAGCAATACCAACGTGTAGGAATGGTGGTATTTACTGGGGCAGAGAAAAGTCCATTAATTTGGGCTTAAGAAGCCCATAAATTATACTGAACAATAATTTGTGTCCATCTTTTCAAGGAAAGCTGTTCAATAAACCGGGCTCACATTCATTAAAATGAAAAAGGGATTTTATTGCGTTCGGTATACTTGATGCACATAAAAAGTTACAAAATACAGAGGATGAAAATAAACTTACCTGACTGGAACTCAAGCTCCGTGATAATATTGCAAATGATCGTATTACACAATTAACGTAACTGATCTTTAAATTTATAGAAGAATAAAAAAAAGAATCGATAAGTAGATTTATGTTAGTCAAATTAATTTATTATTCAGTAAAAAATAATAATAGCGTTACTAAATGTGGATTGAACATCTAGAACACAATTATCATACAACGTTGCTGATCAAGACAAAATCAAAAGTAATTTAATTTCCGTTGATCGATATATACATAGTCAAATCTAACAATATGTTTCCAATAATAAAAAGTTATAACGCTATAAATAGGGATTGTTAATAGTAATTAGAGGCATCAAAAAGAGACATACATAGATACACGAGACTAAAAACAAAAGATGGAGAAGAAGTGTATGTGCATGTTGATGATTATGATCATTGCATTGACGATGATACCATTACCAGCAATGACTGAATCATATGAAGCTTGTTATGATAGATGCAGTTCCTCGTGTCAAAATTTCTCTGTCGATGTTAAGATCAAATGCATTAAAGATTGTGTTACCAACTGCCATAAATCGCATGTACTCCCTCGGTCTGAGTAATTCATGTATATTTTTGTGATGTATGTGTGTGTAGGCATGTTGACATGGTTTTTTGATGGCAATGGATTTGCAGGATAGAGGTTAAAGAAATGCTTCAAGAAATGCATACATAGAGAGATATGTTATTAAACACACATGGTGCTTTAATTTACTATGGTTTTCAATTATATGATTTTGAATAATAAAATTTCATCGTCATTTTCAGAATTCTATTGTTTGCAGAGAATATTTTTGGCCAACGTTCTTAAAATATTTTATATTAGGAAATTGCATGAGATAACACACAAAAAAAAAACCAAAAATTTGTTCATAACCCAAATAACACTCTCAATTCTTTTATCTTCCTATCTCCAACTACCTTCTTTCTACAAAACCAAATTCCCTTTTTTTTTACTATTTCACAAATAAACTCTTTAAATTACACCTTTCTAAGGGCATCCTCAAAGGGAGAGCATTAAGGTGTGTGCTTAGAGTGAAAATAGTAGTAAAATAATGTATTTAGGTTAGGAACAAGGGACATCCTCAAAGAGAGATCACTTGTTAAGGGTGTGCTTAACAAAAAAAATTAATTAAAATCCATGTGGTAACTTTTTATTCTGATCATAAACGGAGCCAAGCCGGAAGCCAAGGATTCGAAATGGGATCCGATCCGTGTCTCTACCCGCTTCTATACAAATTCAATGTCGAATTTCCCACCGAGTTACGTATCGAAGCGTTTTCGCCAGAGTATCTTTTTCGGATCGGGCCAATTTCCGACCCGAGATCCGAGAAATCCCACAGATTGTGGGTACGGAGAGGTCTTCGCGACGGTGCCATTGCCCGTAGTGGAGACGATTCAGATCAATTGGGGAAGCGCGAGAGAGAAGAAGATGAACGAATAATTTTGGTTTAATGATTTTCTTCCAATCACCAACTGCCACGTCGCCCAGGAACAAGGCTTAGAACTGATCTTGTTCAAGCACTATTAAACTGATCTTAGCCCAATTTTGAATTTTTTCCAATTGAAATAAGCCCAAACACACTCTAAGTGCTCCCCCTTTGAACATGGCCTAATTGTTTTCTCGTGTATCTAGATCTTAATTGTTTGGCTGAGACTAAATTTAGATATGGGTCTGTCCCATTTAAAGCTTCATGCCATCCAAACATTAGTTAACTTCTTGCACACAAACTATAAGAATATAAAAGACAATTCATGTGGACAACTATTTTATTTTTATGTGATGTTGGGAATTTTCTTTACGTGGTTTCTACTAAGGAAAAAAGACTAATTGATACTCCCTCCGTTTTATATTAAGTGTCGTTGTAGAGAATTTTTTGTGTTACAAAATAAGTGTCGTTTTCAGTTTTCAATGCAAAATTTATTAATTTTATTATGTAATTTGTTTTTCTATTGGTTAAAATATGGTTAGGTGTATGGGTAATTGCGTTTTTATATAGGAAATATGTAAAATTAATTGTTTCCTTAATCCGTGTGCATAGCTGTAGAGTGACACTTATATTGAAACAGAGGGAGTATTTGACACATAAAATTTGTATAAGATAAGTGATAAAATTCTAACTATCAATGTTCATATTTTTTTCTCTAACAAAGACATAATCACTAAAAAAATAAGCTATGCCTTCTGGCATAAAACTATAAATATGATTCAGTAATTCAGATTTTTACATTTTATAGTAATCCACGATCTTTACAACAAACATTTCAGATAGATAATAAATATAATGTTCGTCATTTCTAAGTAACTATAAATAAACATAATTCAATTGATACATCAACAAGAAAAACCTTACTTATAAATAACTGAATTCTAATTTATATTATTAACTTTGGGAAACAACATCATCAGAGAAGCAAGAAACAATGAAAAAGATCTTCTACGATTAGGTTAACAAAAAAAAAAGATCATTAGGAGAGAAACAAAAATAAAGCAAATCTGAAACCATTTGTTGGTATAGACAGATTTGGTAATTACCGTTGTCAAAGAACAAGAACAATGAGTCCATAAAATATGATTCGTCTGGACTCTGGATAATGCAAGGAGGTCCACACAACACCCTCGTTTTGGCATATGGAACAACTCAAATTTTTTTTTTTTTGCTAACCCAGTATCCGACCACAAAGCGTGATCGACTAGCCCACCGGACCTAAGCCCATGCCATGACAGGATTTTTAAGCGTCTACTTAAGGGCCCCTGGTTATGCTAAGTGGTCTGGGGCGCCACACCAACTCCGCATGTTAATTATGTGGTGGCCGGGGTTCGAAGTCGGGTGACGGGCACCTCAGCCAAGGTTCCATTACCACTAGACTACGAAGCCCGGTTGAACAACTCAAATTCAGCACAAGTTTCTTGAGAATTAATGAGTTCTACATAATGTGCTTCACATGACATGACGACACTCGACATCGTTTAACCACAGAGTCTATCTACCAGGTGATACAAAACTGATCATCCTCTTTCCTCTTAATACTTAACTTGAGCTTGTGCACGCATGAATCCCTAGAGAAAATTAGAAACCTTTCCACAAAACTCACAAAGGCAATGTAATATGGGAAGTCAATGGTCTAGTAAGGAGTAAAAAACCATAGATTTTTCCACCTTGTGGACAAAAGACTAGTTCTAAGGATTTTCACTTATTCATTAAAGGGAAACAATATGTTCTTACGGATTTCAATTCATTCGTTGGATTTATGACTTTCTTAGTCCTTGCTTTTATGATTTAATTCATGTATTATATGTATATATAATATAATGTAATGTATGTATGTGTATGCATGTTAACGTGGTTTTCTACTGGCAATGGATTTGCAGGGTGGCGGCTATAGGGATGTTTCAGGAAATTCATACATAGATATGTTATTAAACACACAAAGTATTTTAACTCTGAGATTATCTTTTAAATCATATGATTTGAATAATAAAATCTCGTAATCATTTTCAGAATTATGTTGTTCTTAAAACATTTATTTTGTTCATTTTAATTTATCTCTCGTATCATAAATTTTAATGGTTTAGACCGAGTCCATATTTAGATATGGGTTTGTCCTATATAAATTTAATGTCATCCAAACTTTAGTTAACTTCTTGCACCCAATCTAAAAATATAAAAGATTGAAATGTTGATTTATTTATTTTTATATGATGTTGGAAATTTTCTTATGAACGTTCAATTTTGTACAATTTGGGTAAAGAAGTTTCTATAAGAAAATCTGATATTGGACACATAAATATTGAATATGATAAATGATAAACTTCTAATTATAAGTATTCTTTTTCAGTAACAAAGACATAATCACTAAAAATTCTGAAATGAGCCTTTTGGCATAAAACTATAAACATGATTCGGTAATTCACATCTTTACATCTTTTATAAGTATAAAAATTCTTTACAACTAGCCATTTTAGATAGAAACTTTTAATACTAAAAATACACTACAAACAATTAACCTTCCTAAAAATATCTTCAATTCAATCTTATTTTTTTCTCTTAATAACTCTATTAAATAGGTGAATTTGCTCCAATGATATACTTTTATAATAGAATTTGATTATTTCCAACCCAATATACAAAGGTTACATTTAAAAGAAAAAATGAGATCAGATTAGAAATGCTCTTAAGATAGCAAACAAAAACTCATGGTTATGGTTTGTTTACAACTTTGTCATTCAGCTTTTTATTACAATGGTGTAAATTTATGTAGTTTTATTTTCTTTCAAAATGTATATATGTACATCCAAAGCTACAAAAATCTGGCTAAAGAGCCTGATATTAAACAATATACTACAAACGATTAACTCTTTTAAAGTATCTTCAATTCAATCTTATTGTTTTCTCTTAAGTAGAATAACTCTATTAAATAAGTGAATTTGCTCCAATGATATACTCGTACAATAGAGTTTGAATATTTCCAACCCAATATAAAGAATGTTACATTTTCACTCTAATATAACGAAAAAATAAGGATTGGATTAAAGATCCTCTTAAACAGTAAACAAAAAATCATGGTTGTGGTTTGATTACAACTTTGCCATTCAGCTTTTGTTACAATGGTGTAAATTTATATAGTTTCATCTTCTTTCAAAATGTATATATGTACATCCAAAGCTACACAAATTTGGCTAAAGAGCCTGGTCAATAAGGAGATGTTAATTACTGATATGAAATACACGAGTTCCTTACAATGCTCTAAAATGTATATACCTAAAATTAAATATATGTTGTTTAACTAATTTAGTTATTATCAGTGTTTATACGTAAATTTTAAACATAATATAATATTGTAATTAAAATCTTTCGTTATTATCGATTTTAGGATTAGAGAACCAAAAAAATTGTAAGAATATTATTATTTTCAGATGTGACTTGTGGAATATTGAATAGTCCACCGTGTAACTGACACGTTGTGGGAGTTATTAATATATAACGCGATTAAAAAGGGGTGATTAGGAGAAAAATGAAAAAGCCAAGAGCGCGACATCACAAGAGAGAGAGAGAGAGAGAAAAAAAACGTGGGGACCACCAGACTGGACGTGTGCACAGCATATTCACACTATTTGAATTTTATTTTCGAATCCGCCACTTAATCTCCACTCCCGCTTATCACACCATTAGGTTATAAGCAGAGTAGATTATCTTATAAGGGGAATAGGTTATCACCGAAGTCAGCTCCGCTTATATCTGATAAGTCGGTAAGTCCTGCTCTCTTGAAGAAGAACGCGTCCAAGAAAGCGAGGTCAAGTTTTCTCTCTCTCTCTCTCTCTCTATCCTATCTCCTTTATTTATTCTCTCCATTGTTCTCCTCTTCACGCAGCTCTTCTCAAAACCCTAGAAATTCTCGTGTCGTGATTCCCTTTAGCTCGTGTTAGATCTCTGTACCAAGCTCCGATTCGTGTATTTTTCATCGTTTATTTTGTTATTTTTTTGACGTTTTAAATTTGAGATTCGGAGCTTTGAAGAATGTCGTCGTTGAGCCGAGAGCTTGTGTTTCTGATACTTCAATTTCTCGAGGAAGAGAAATTCAAGGAGTCTGTTCACAGGTTAGTAGAGGTCTCTTTGAGAAGAAGAAGATTAATTGGAGATTCCGAAAATGTTTATCTCTGTGACTCTGTTTGGAATATTGTTGCTGAGTATTGATTTGTAATTAGAAGTGAAGATTCGTAAATAAATATTATGTGATTATTATTATTAGAAGATATTTGTTTGTTATTTACATGGATGGTTATGTAGTTTGAATCAATGTTCAAGAAATCGTTAGGCCGGTAATTAGGCGTTTTCTATGAGATTATTGATTAGTCGGTTGTCTAGACCGATTTTTTGAATGACTGGAATATAAAATTGTTTTGTGTAAGTCCGATTTGCCGATTAGGTGCCGCCTAAACCAATTTTTATAACGGTTGTTTGAATTATTTGTTTGTATCAAGAAATGGCTAGGCGGTAGTTAGACGTTTTATATGAAATTATTGATTAGTCGGGCGTCTATACCGACTTTCTGAAAAAATTGATCATAAAAGTGTTTTGTTTAGGTTCGATTTGCCGAATAGGTGCCGCCTAGACCGATTTTTATAACACATGATTGAATTATTTGTGTTTGAATCAGAGTAGAGTGGAAGTTAATTTAATTTTTCTTGTGATTTTGATGTTTGATTAGCCTTTTCTTGAGTGAACTGATTGTTGGATTGGTTCTCTACAGGCTGGAGAAGGAGTCAGGATTCTTTTTTAATACAAAGTATTTCGACGAGAAAGTTCTTGCTGGAGAGTGGGATGAAGTGGAGAAGTATTTGTCTGGTTTTACTAAGGTTGATGATAACAGATACTCCATGAAGATTTTCTTTGAGATTAGGAAGCAGAAGTATCTCGAGGCTCTTGATAGGTAACGTTTTGTAGATTATTTATTTGTTTTGTGTGATTTCAGAGTGTGTGTGTGTGTGTTTGATATCATCTTCTCCATGTTTTTTTTTCTTCAGGCAAGATAAGGCCAAAGCAGTTGAGATATTAGTGCAGGACTTGAGAGTCTTCTCCACTTTCAACGAGGATCTCTACAAAGAGATTACTCAGCTTTTAACTTTACAGAACTTCAGGTACGATTTGTGGATTCTACTTAATCTACACATTTCTCTTGTGATGGAAGATGAATTTTGGAAAATATAAAAATGTGATCAATTAGAGGTCAAGATCTTCTTTTCATAGGAATGTGATATTTGAGTTAGATTATTTGCATTTGTGGATTGAATTTGACATCAATGACATTCAAGAAAGTGATTCTCTATCAAATGCAGGGAAAATGATCAGCTTTCCAAATACGGAGACACAAAAACAGCTCGAACCGTAATGCTAGCAGAAGTAAAGAAACTAATCGAAGCAAATCCTCTTTTTCGTGACAAATTGACGTTCCCTACATTAAGATCTTCGAGACTGCGTACTCTCATTGATCAAAGGTGTGTTTCTTTTTCTATTTTTCTCCTCACGACAATAGAATATGTTGCTGGATTTATTGTGCACATGTTCTCTTGCAGTCTTAACTGGCAGCACCAGCTGTGCAAAAATCCTAGACCAAATCCAGATATTAAAACTCTATTCACAGACCACACATGCGCAGTTCCGAATGGTCCTCTGGCACCTTCATCAGTCAACCAGCCTGTTACAACTTTGACAAAGCCAACAGCTTTTCCGTCGCCTTGAGCTCATGGTGTAAGAAACCTCAATGTTTGACTCGCTTTATTCATGTTTCTGAATTGTATTCGTACAAGTATTTAAAATTTGAGTAAATCTGTAATTATGTATTAAATGTAGCCATTTCCTCCTGGTACGGCCGTTGCTGCTGCTAATGCTGGCGCTTTAGCTAGTTGGATGGCTGCTGCCTCTGGTGCTTCTGCTGTCCAAGCTGCCGTTGTCACACATGCGCCTATGCCTCTACCTCAAAATCAAGGTTAGTTTGTGACAGTGTTCTACATTTTTTTGTTCTGTACTTATCAGTAAGTACATGTTTTATATCCTTCCAAGACTAATTACTTTTCTTACAAAAAGTGGCAATCTTGAAGCGACCAAGAACACCACCAGCAACTCCAGCTATAGTAGATTATCAGAATCCAGATCATGAACTAATGAAGCGTCTCCGCCCTGCCCCATCTGTAGAGGAGGTAATATAATTTTTTTTTGCTTTCTGGAAAGCTATTTGTATGATTCTTGCATTTTTCTCAAAATTCTAAGCACTATTCGTTTTTCAGGTGACATATCCTGCTCCTAGGCAACAAGCTCCATGGTCGCCGGAAGACTTGCCATTAAAGGTGGCTCTAGCGTTGCATCAAGGGTCCACTGTGACAAGCATGGAGTTTCACCCTATGCAAAATACGTTACTTCTTGGTATATTGGTTTGAAACTTAGAATACAAACTCAATTTGAAGTTATATTTTAGATATTTTTTCGTTGGCTTTCTGAATGACAATTTGAGTTCCATCAGTTGGATCTGCAACGGGAGAAATCACATTGTGGGAACTCACTGTTCGGGAGAAGCTAGTTTCAAAGCCATTCAAAGTATGGGATATGACTAACTCCACAGTTCAGGTTTGTCCGTTACAGCTAATAGTTTCGTAGTTTATGTGTTTTATTAAAAGTCTTGATTTAAAACATATAGCTGTGAGAAGATAAGTGTTGAAGATAATATGTATCAGCAAACTATCTGCTGTCCCATAATCTTATGCTTACCATTTTTGGGGACTGACTCAGGGTTTGATAGCTAAGGAACCACCAATTTCTGTCACCCGTGTTGCATGGAGTCCCGATGGAAATTTCATAGGTAAGCTTCCCTTCATGCATTCTTTGATTTTAATTAGTCTCTGGTCTCAGTCTCTTCTTCTGCAGGGGTTGCCTATTCCAAACATCTTATTCATTTGTATGCTTTCTCTGGACCTAACGATCTTCGCGAGCATGCTGAGGTGAGCAAACGTTAGATCATATTCTATACGATAAGGACTGCGATGTAATAATATCTCATAATTTTTTTTTATTTTATTTTTTTCTCACAGATCGATGCCCATGTGGGTGCTGTGAACGACTTGGCTTTCGCTATTCCGAACAGACAGCTATGTGTAGTTACTTGCGGAGATGATAAGCTAATCAAGGTGAGTAGATGAATCACAGGTGTTTCACTGTTAGACATATCTACTGCAGCTGTGTAACTTGATCTATGTGGAACAGGTATGGGATATTCAAGGTCGAAAGCATTTTACCTTTGAAGGTCATGATGCTCCTGTTTATTCCATTTGCCCTCATCACAAAGAGAACATTCAGGTGTGGCATTCTATCATATATTATATTGTTTCTCCATCTGTTTGAAGAACACTAAAACTAGATGACATATTTCATGTAGTAGATCCTGCCTATTGACTTGTGCTCTTATTTGGATTTCAGTTTATATTTTCAGCGGCCATAGATGGGAAGATAAAGGTCTGGCTTTATGACAATATGGGTTCCAGAGTTGACTATGATGCTCCCGGTAAATGGTGTACTACGATGCTTTACAGCGCTGATGGGTCTAGGTACAATCTGAATTTCATAAAAAGTCCATCTTCTAATCCTTTAAACTCGCTTATCAAATCGTTCTTTATTAAAATGTTAAAGTTCGTCACTCAGATTTATTTATTCCTGAAGGTATTGAGTTGTCTCTTAAATTTTCTAGTCTGTTTTCCCCCTAAATACTCATTTTCTCTCCCCAGTGTCATGCATCTTTTGCTGATTTAGATACAACCCAAATCTATCTGTTTTCTGATATTGTGGTGTATTTTCTTCTTCAGATTGTTTTCTTGTGGAACGAGTAAAGATGGTGATTTTTTCCTAGTTGAGTGGAATGAAAGTGAAGGATCAATTAAAAGGACCTATCTTGGGTTTCATAAAAAGTTGGCTGGTATGGTTCAGTTTGATACCTCAAAGAACCACTTTCTGGCTGTTGGTGAAGATGGACAAATCAAGTTCTGGGATATGGACAACATCAGTGTTCTGACAAGCACTGATGCTGAGGGCGGACTTCCGGTTAGTCCCACAGATTCTTTTATTCTGCCATGGCTTGTTGCTTAGTGTTCTGGATACTAACTTGTCTCATCTTCAGGCTCTTCCTCGTTTGAGATTTAACAGGGAAGGTAATCTTCTAGCCGTTTCTACGGCAGATAACGGATTTAAGATCCTAGCAAACACAGCTGGTCTCCGATCTCTGAGAGCCATGGAAGCTTCTGCTTTTGAAACGATGAGGAATCCAGTTGATTCTTCCTTAATCAAAGCTGTAATGTTGCTAAACTTTGTAGTATATTTTCCTTTATTAGCTTCCACTGTTTTAGCAAGCTCTCTCGGTTTACACATTTTGGTATTCTGTTAGGTTCATGGTGCTCATGTTGCGTCTGTCAGCTGTAAAATTGAACGAGGCTCTCCTGTTAGACCCTCACCTATCCTGGTAAATTACCCATTAAATGTTATGTTTTTCTAGTCATTTTTAAAAATCATTATTCTCTGTTCTGGATTGTCGCTAGAAATTGAAATTAAATCTCATTTGTTAAAAAACCCTGGCTATAGCATTTGTTGTCAGTTTTTATCTTACGTTTAAGAAAAATTAATAATCTTATTTTTGTTGTGCTAATCTTCAAGAATGGAGTTGATCCCTCGAAGCCAAGAATAGATGACTCAACAGACAAACCAAGACCTTGGCAATTAGCTGAAATATTGGACCCAACCCAGTGTCGCCAGGCTACTTTACCCGAGACCGCTGGTTCTTCCATAAAGGTTTGCGCAATTAACTTCCTGAAAATTTGTTTTACAAAGAAAGAAAAAACTAAGGGCTTATGTTTCTCATGTTGCTTGGCAAAGCAGGTCGTCCAGCTTCTGTATACTAATTCCGGCGCTAGAATCTTGGCACTAGGTTTGAACGGTATTCAGAGGCTCTGGAAGTTGGTTCGCACTGAGCAGAACCCTAGTGGAAAGGTAGAGCATAAAAGAGAGTTAGAGAAAGCTCAAATGCATACTGTGTGCGGCTTTGTCTAAGTGCCATTTATTTTGCAGGCAACTACTGCTGTTGTTCCTCAGCATTGGCAACCAAATAGTGGTCTTCTCATGACCAACGATGTCTCTGGTGTAAACCTTGAAGAGTCTAACCCGTGCATCGCTCTCTCTAAGAACGACTCTTATGTCATGTCGGCTGCTGGAGGAAAAGTCTCGTTATTCAACATGATGACTTTTAAGGTATACATAATTACCTGTACACATTAACTTTTAAAATAGACCATTAACGCCACAAGCTCTAGCTGAATTTGCTCTCACATTCATGCTATAAAACTCCTTTGGTGGTTCTAATATTTTAAGAAATCTGTTGGCCTTATAGGTGATGACAACATTCATGCAACCTCCACTGGCTTCAACATTTTTGGCGTTTCATCCTCAGGACAACAACATCATTGCCATTGGAATGGAGGACTCCACGATTCACATCTACAATGTCCGAGTGGATGAGGTAAGTAGTCGACAGTAGTAGTACTAACCATTGCCACTTCCGTAGTTTTCTGATCTGTGACGAGGAAAACTTAACTTATTTATTTGGGAAGTGGTTGTTATAGCTTCACATTTTAATTCTTTCCCAGATAAATGTTGCTCTGAAACTATATGAACGAACTCACTTCTGTGTTTCATCAGGTCAAGTCAAAGCTAAAGGGTCACCAGAAACACATCACTGGCTTAGCATTTTCTACAACCCTCAATATCTTGGTTTCATCTGGTGCTGATGCTCAGGTGCGTTATGCTGCGTCTTGTTGTTGCGGAAAAAAAATATGCTGGATTATCGAACTTTAGGAGGATGCTAACTCCTGTTGTTCCCTTCTCTTAGATATGCTTTTGGAGCATTGACACATGGGAGAAGAGAAAATTCGTAGCAATACAAATGCCAGCAGGAAAAGCCGCCATTGGAGACACGCGTGTACAGTTCCATGTGGATCAGATCCGTATCCTGGCAGTCCACAAGACACAACTAGCTATATTTGATGCTTCCAAGATGGAATGTATCCGACAGGTACGTATGAGATCATCTCTCTAAGTCCATAGATATATAAACGTCTATTGTTATGAATTTTGTAAGTGACATGTTTTCTTGTTTCCATGTCTCAGTGGATTCCTCAAGACTCGTTATCTGCTCCCATATCTTCAGCAGTGTATGCCTGCAACAGCCAGTTAATCTACACCACTTTCCGCGATGGGAACATTGGAGTGTTCGACGCAGACACTCTTAGATTAAGATGTCGTATCTCTCCAACCGCCTACTTGCCTCAAGGGTAAACTTCTTATCCAACATTTCATCAGATTCTTAATTCTAAGTCAATCTAAAGCTTTTCTCTATATTAACTTCTCTTTGCTTTTACAGGAACCAAGGCTTATCTCCTCTAGTTGTGGCAGCTCACCCACAAGAGCCAAACCAGTTTGCGGTCGGTTTGAATGATGGGTCAGTTACGGTGATAGAACCGACGGAGGCTGAAGGCAAGTGGGGGATGGTTCCACCTTCTGAAGCAATCAACACTTCACCGTCCACAACAAACAACCAGAATCAAGAACAGTTACAAAGATGAACAAACACTACAACGGCTTGTAATAATCCATGTAATTAATCTCAAATCTCTCCATATTATTCCTTCAGTTTGGTTTGGTTGGTTGGTTAGTTAGTGTTGTTGCTGATTATTATTTAGGTTTTAAGCAGTGGTGTTAGATCTTCGAATGTACCTTAGTTTGAAGATTGTTAAGATAATGACATTGGTAAGAAATAAAAGTTTGTATAACTATTCTGAAAATCTCAAGTGTGAATAAGCAACAAGAACATGACTACCTTATAAAAGTATATCGGTGAGAGATTAAAACCACACTACCATCAATAATGGCATGAACTCTTGCCCAGTCCATCGATTTGCATCGATCCTCTTCTTGTTCAGCTCATGTTGGAAAAGCCATACGTTATTGTTTTATATTCGGTGCGGTCAAAATATATGAAGAGAATGAGAAATGAAAGAAGTTTTTATTTATGATTTAAGTATTAGTTTCGATTTTTTTTTTTAGTTTTTAAGTTTTACTATGAAAAACGAAATGTTGAGGCATTGGACTAATACAGAAGACGAAGTTTTAACATACTACAACTTTTCTTATAGTTTTGACTCTATTCAAAAACAACTTTTGATTAAAAATTTGAGCCATTAGGCCAATATACTAGACTCTCTTCCATGCATTTGACCTCCAACCCCCAAATTTGTACATTTGTTTCGATCTTTCTAGTGAACTACTTCTTCCCATAGTGTTTTCAGTCTCTCTTCTCTTGGGAGTATTCTTTCATAAACGATCAACTACCAAACACTTAACTGGGCCTGCAGTGTTCGGCCCATGTGTGTGTAAAACCCAGCAACTTTGCCGTTTGTGAGTGAGAGATGTATATAACTTATCCCACATCGCTTACATTTAAAGGGAAGGACTCTCTGAACATAGTATAAAAACAGAAGGGGAAGGAACAAGCAAATCACTTACCTGGACGGGGTCAACTCGTGATCAAGAAGACGAGTGGCCTAGGCTAGTGACCTCCATTGCACATGCCGGAGGGGCGCTTAGCCTAAGGTCTCCCCAAGTGGGAGAGCCTGCGTCATTATTTGTGGCAGAGGGAGCCTGCGTTCGCGCGGCTCCTACCATTCCGAGTCTTTAAGTTTGTTAGTTAGTTACTTGCATTGCAAGTCTCTTGTTAAGATAATGATCTCTTCTCTGAATATAGATATTACGAGGGGTGTTCACGACATAGTTTTCTGTGGAGTGAAATTGCAGTTTACTGTGTTAATTACCATGGCTTTGGGTTAGGTCAAGCTATAACTAATATCCCACATCGGAGAGATGTTCCAAGTAGGTCGGTTTTGTTCGATTATAAAACAAAGAGGCTTTCGCTTAGTTCAAATTATCTTTGCGCTTGGGGCAATGACGCAGCTTATGAGGTACTAACCGAGGCGCGTCTATTGCTGGTTGAAAACTATTTCCAAACCCCCTCATTGATCTTAGGCTTGACCTAAGACTCTGAGAATTTCTGGAAGGGCTCCCTTTGGGGTAAAGCCCTACAATTCCTTTAGTTCAATTTTTGATTCTTAGCTCTTTAACACTGTTCTGTTTTACTTTCATGACAGCTTGCTCCACCATCATTACATGGTAATAATCAAGAATTGTGGAACTGGAAATCCATTGAATGAACTCGAGTTGTTTTAACTTTTCTCTGTTTTGTCCTCTGCCTTTCAACATTCATGTAAGATCCTGCTAAGACAAGGATCATCAGAGAAAATCTGCAATTTGTATTCTCACAAACAAATAAAATTCAGACCACCCCAAGAGCTTTGGGTCGTTGGTAACAGTGGGATAAGCTAAAATTTCAAAGGATCATAAAAACAAAGTAATAGGTTATGTTCATCAAAGAGAACATTGATCCACAATACAAAATAAAGAACAATGCGCTAACCAAGTAGTGAGTAACCAGAAATGTAACAAGAACAGAGCTATGCTCAAACCCTTTAAACTATGCCTATAGAATCCAGCCCATGAACATAACAGGAAAGAATCTTTACCATTTGAAGCTGTGCTAGTAAGTATTCCCACATCGCTTGCATATAATCGGAAGGACTCGGGAAGCAGAGTATAAGAAAGGAAATGCAGTGAATGAGCAAATCACTTACCTGGACGGGGTCAACTCATGATCAAGAAGGCGAGTGGCCTAGGCTAGTAACTTTCATTGCACATAAAAGGAAGTGTGCTTAGCCTAAGGTCTCCCCAAGTGGGAGAGCCTGCGTCATTATTTGTGGCAGAGGGGGCCTGCGTTCGCGCAGCTCCTACCATTCATTATCAGTCTTTAATCTTTGCAGTGCAATCTTTGAAGTGTAATTACAAAGTAAATGCTTATACTCTCAAGTCTCAAGAACATATAACCCAATGCACATATTTTTTTTGTTGATGTTTTCTTACAGTCTACAGATAAATACAGTGTTCATTAAAGAAAAAATGTGTTCAATAAGATAAAATAATACTTCATTATTCATGTCTCTCTTGACTCTTTCAATACAAAGCTCTCTAACATTATTCTGGTTATCTCACCAAATCATTTGTTGAAAAATAAACAACTCTGTTACATTTTTTTTCCAATCCTGAAATGATCTAGCAATCATAGAGAAGTCATATTTTTGCTCTCCTTTTATAAATCATCATCAAGAATCATGGAGCTGAAAATCCCTTGAACAAACTCGCTCTGTTTCAACTTCTCTCTATGATCCTCTGCTGAAAGCGACTTCTTCTCAACACTACTGCAAAAATCCAGAACAAGACAAGAACCATCAGAGAGTGATTGTAAGAAAAAACCAATCTAAGGATGATGAAGCAAATACCGTTCAGGCAAACTATGGTTCAATGTCTTCTTGGCGGAACTTGGTTCTGTAATGAAAAGTCCATCTGCCATTGGCGAAATGAATGAAGACAGCAAAGGGTCAGCAGCTATACTGGAAGAAGAAGGTACAACAAGACGTGAAGATCCTTCAAACAAGCTTTGAAAGTTTCCATCAGGAAACTCTCTCTTCAAGATTGATAGCATGGACTGAGCCCCGCCTCTTCTTGGTTTCCTTTTCCTCGTTGTCACGTGATATTTTAGTTAAGGAATGAATGAAACACACAATGTATTGAAGGAAAATCACATAAGTAAAAATGATGGATAGAAAAAAGGATATCTTGAACATATTTGCATGTTGAAGTGTTATATGAGCAACCATATCAGAGCTCACTTTCACCGCACATACGGGGCATACCTACAAGGAGTAAAAATGTGTCAAAAATAAATCTTTATATAGTAGCAACTCTCCTGAAAATCCCAATGTTCAAGAAATCGTTAGGCGGTAATTAGGCGCTTTATAAGAGCTTATTGATTAGACCGATTTTTTGAACGTCTAGACCGTTTTTAAAAAGTGGTTTCATTAAAGCCTGATTTGCCATCTGGCACCGTCTAGGCCGATTTTTAGAACACTGAAAAACACTATTCCTAACACATTTTCATTATGCTACTTTCATTTCCCTTACTGTATGTGCAAGAAGAGAAACTACTAAACAAAGAGCAATGGTTTGCCTAATTTACTAAGAACCATGTGATAAAACATTAATTAGAATTTTGATATTACAGAACAATATCAAAGAGATACTTTACCCCGTTGATAGTGTCATTAGGATGATCTTCGTCTATGTGGCAGCAGAGAGAGACGATATCAAAATAGTCAGAGCAGAAGGGACAAGCATACTCTTCCCTGAACTCATCTTCTCCTTCTACCTCCTCAAACCCCAAGAAGTTATCTACATTTTCATTAAAAAAAAACAAAAACAAACAATCAGAGATGGCACAACTACACAAAAAAAAAACAGAGCCTAGAAAAAAAATTAAGACTACTAAAAA
>CAKOAT010281822.1:44598-61106 GCA_932364175.1 Eruca vesicaria subsp. sativa | reverse complement strand
TATGCAGGAAATACGTTGATCGCTATCAGACCATCCTTCACTCTTCTAATCAGAATCAGAACAAAGTAAATAGTAAAGAAGGCAACTTTCTGGAATCTCTGTAGGCTTTTGAATCTCTAGAATCTACCTCAGATTTCCAGTTCGGTGATAACCCTCTCTGCATACATAAGTTCTCTTTGTCAATGACAGCAGAAAGGGACCCACAAGTTGAAGCAATAGGATAGGTGAATATCTTCCAATAATGACGTACCTTGAATCTGACGTACCTTGAATCTCCGTTTGCGTTCGTCATAGAAGTCGTAAATCTTGTTGATAGATCTAAATGATCTTAACATCGTCATAGAAACCAAAGATTTTTCTGGTTAGATTACGGTAAAATGAAAGACTAAAACAACTTTAATGAGAATTTTAGTTTTTAATATTTATTTTTAATTATTAATCCAGTGGCATTAGATTGAAATTATTTAGGAAAAGTCAGGGTCAAATCTTATTTGTACTTCAGTTTTAATAGTTTAGATGGGTCAACCTAAACTAATTGCAAGTAGATAAAAACTGCTTAAAAATAAAAATAAAAATAAAAACTAGAATTTGACCAGCATATAAATGCGGATATATTTTTCATTTTATAAAAACATATATATATATGATATTATCATTAAATATGTGATTTACATTATCGGGTTACATATAGTGTAACTTTATAATCTTATTGTTTAGTTTTTTATTGAACATTGGATACGACTGGTGAACCCGTTTGTGTTGAAAAAGAATCAACTTTAAAATCTATCATTTTAGTAAATTGCGAGATTTCATAAATAAATATATTGTTTTGTTTAATTAAGTTGGCCATATTGTTTTGGTAAAAATTATATATATAGCCTCTATGATATTATTTTAGCTAAGATATCGATATAAGATATTTTGAATGTTATGGTATTAAATTCTCTGACTTTTGTTATTAAATTAAGATTTTAAAATATTATATTTTTTTTTTGTCATCAACATAAACATACTCTAAGTAGACTCTGTGAACCAAACTGATAACTCAGCATCCATATGAACAACATAAGACGACTGCTTCATGGCACTCCGTGCTAGTTTGTCGGCTTTGGTATTGAGCGTTCTTGGGATATGAATGATCTCTGAATGAGTAAAACTTTCACGTAAGAGCTTTATATCGTCCAAATCAGTTGCAAAGGCTGGCCATTCCTCCGGTGCAGAAACCATCTTTACCACTTGAAGACAATCCGTCACAAACGTGACATGAAATTGACGCAAATTCCTCATACTTTCCATGGCCCAGATGAGAGCCTCTATCTCCGCATGCAGAGGGGAGATACTTTTCCTTGTATTCCTTAGTCCCATTAGTTCCCTAAAACCCGGAATGGTACTAGAACATCCCTGGCCCATAAATTTATCATGATCCTTCCAAGACCCGTCGGTAAAACACCACCGACAAGGGAGTTGTGGTAGAGTGGCCTCCCCAGCCGCTTGTGTAGGTGGAGTAGTCTGTGTCATTGAATCTTGGGCTTCCTTCCATAAAAGAGATTCAATCTCTGCCAGCCTCAATGTATCATTGGGATCCACATCAATATTACTGAAGACTTTATTATTCCTTGACTTCCAAATATACCATAAAATCCAAACAAACTGGTGGTTATCCATTTCTGGCCTTACCCTCCAATATAGGTGATCCATATTATTGAAAATAGTGTGAGTGGGAAAAACATCCGGATTTGAAGGGATCTTGGAAAGAGCCCATACTTGTACCGCTGGAGTACATTCAAAAAATCTGTGATTAACCTATTCCTCATTAGCTCCGCATCTCTCACAATGTAAATCTCCTTTTAGGCCCCTACTCCGTAAATTTTTCCGCACGGATATACAATCCGACACTATCTGCCAAATAAAATGTTGCATTTTAGGGGGACATTTAAGCTTCCACGAGTGGGATTTTAATAAAGTTACCGAAGGTCCATATACCACCGGGACTTTATCCTTATCTGGGTATACTCTCTCCACCTGATACCCTGACTTAACTGAATATTTCCCTTTAGTTGTGAAATGCCATCCATCCTGATCGACCAGCCGATACTTACTTAGGGGTATACTCTCTATTAACTTTGCGTCCTTTGATTCCACCAAGCTCCTTATAACCGGTAATTTCCATTTCTGTGTATTAGGAATGATAAGCTGATCTATAGTGAGATGTGGGTCGAAATTTTGTTGATTTGAGTTTGCTGGTCTCGGGCGAGAGGTTGGGAGCCAAGAGTCATTCCATACTGATATAGACGATCCTGATCCCACCCATTTAATTAGTCATTTACTATGCAGAGATCTAGCAGAAACAATACTTCGCCAACCATAAGAAGGCGTGTACGAGCGTACTGGTTCCAGGGGTGATGTATTCCTGAAATACCTACCTTTAAACACTCTAGAAAATAGTGTGTTTGGTCTTTCTATCAAGCTCTAGAATTGTTTACCTAGCATGGCTGAATTAAAATCCAGGAGGTCATTGAATCCTAAAACTCCATCTTCCTTATCTGTACACAATTTATCCCAAGAAATCCAGTGCATACCTCTTGTATTTCCTCACGAGCTCCACCAAAATTGTGACACCGTGCTTGTTAACTTAGAATTAACCTTCTTAGGAATTCTGTAGCAGGACATGACGTGACTTGGTAGCGCTGTTAACACCGACTTAATCACAACTTCCTTTCCACCCTTTGAAAAAAATTAAAGGTCCAGCCATTAACTCTGTTACTCATACGCTCCTGCACAAATCCAAACACTTGGGTCTTTTGGCCTCCCAAACTTTCAGGCAATCCCAGATAAGAACCCATTCCTCCTATATTATGGATTCCCAAAATATTCCTTAACTCCTGTTGTAAATGTTCGTCAATCCTAAACCCAAATTGTATTGAGGACTTCTGAAAGTTTATCGCCTGACCAGACACATTTTATATTCCTTTAGGATCCGGAGAATAGTCTGACACTCCTCCTTTTGTGCTTTGCAGAAGAATAGACTATCATCAGCAAAAAACAAATGTAAAATTGATGGGCACGCTCTAGCCACTGTAATCCCTGTCAATTGTTTATTCCTCTCAGCCTTCTTTATATCCGCTGTGTCGTGTCCCAAACTTATCAACAAGTTTGTTTGCATACTTTTCTTGTGAAAGAAATATGCCTCCATTATCTTGAATTACTTCCATTCTAAGGAAATAGTTCAACAATCCAAGATCCATCATCTCGAACTCTTTCTTCATATTCTCCTTGAATGCGTTGATGATCTTAACATTGTTTCCAGTGATGATTATATCATCCACATATAGACTCACGATCAACACATCTCCTCCTTGCTTCTTGATGTATAAAGCTGCATCATTCATACTTCTTTCAAACCCGTTTTGAAGAAAATATGAATCTATCCTTACATACCATGCCCTTGGGGCTTGCTTTAAACCATATAAAGCCTTGTGTAGCCTTAACACATTTTCTTCCTTTCCTTGCTTCACATATCCATGTGGTTGTGTCAGATACACTTCTTTCTTCAGCTCCCTATTGAGAAATGCTGACTTCACATCCATCTGATACAAACATCACTTCATCTGAGCTGCATATGCAAGTATGGCTCTTATTGTATCATGTCTTGAGACAGGGGCAAACGTCTCAAGGTAGTCAACACCATATGATTGAGAGAATCCTTTTGCTACTAGTCGCGCCTTATGCTTGATGTGATTGCCACTTGCATCAGTCTTGATCTTATAAATCCACTTCACACTTATCACATTCTTCTTCGCTGGCTTGTCTACTAGTTCCCATGTCTTATTCTTCTCAATCATGGTGATTTCTTCATCCATCGCCTTCCTCCATTCCTTTTACCACACGCTTCATCATAAGTGTATGGTTCTTCATGTGCATGAAGACAAGATTCTATTGCTTGAGCTGCCTCTTCAAGCTCTACTCTTGGTGCCTTTTCCATGATCTCAATCATGGAGTTAAACTTCTTTGGTGGCTCAGAATCTTCTTCATCTTCATCACTAGTATCAGGATCATTATTTTGAATGAAAAAAGGACTAGAAATACCTTCGGTTTGTGTTTGTTCCTCAGACAATTGATCGTCTTCCATAGACAACTCGTTAGGCAATTGAGAGTCTTCCATAGACATCTCTAATGTCTTCTTGACTTCTTCTAGCTTTTTCCAGTCCCACTTCTTGCTTTCTTCAAACTCTACATCTCTTGATACTTCAATCTTCTCATTCTCCAGGGTGAGAACTCTATAGCCTTTTGGATTGATTGCTATATCCAATAAAGACTCTAAGCTTTGCCTTGACATCTAACTTCCTTCTCTTCTGATCTGGAACATGTATGTAAAATATGCTTCCAAACATTCTCATGTGTGAAACATCTGGCTTGTGTCCACACCACTTCTCTATAGGAGTGACATCATCTTCTATTTCCTTTGATAGTAGACGATTTTGAAGGTATGAGGCAGTGTATACCGCTTATGCCCATAAATTGAGTGGTAAATCTTGTTCTGCCAACATAGTTCTAGCCATCTCCACCAGGGTCCTATTCATCCGCTCTGCTGCACCATTTTGTTGTGGTGAATAAGGAAGGTAACTTGCTTGTTGATTCTTTCTTCTTCACAAAACCGGTTGAATTCGTGTGAAGTGAACTCACCACCACCATCTGACCTCAATGTCTTGATGGTACAACCCGATTGCTTCTCCACCATTGCTTTGAACTTCTTTAACAATGAGAAGATCTCTGATTTTTGCTTCATGAAATATACCCAATACATGTGAGTATAGTCATCTAAGAATAGCAAAAAATATCGGCTTCCATCAATGGATTGATGCTGCATTGGTCCACATACATCTGTATGTACAATCTCAAGCTTTTTACTTATCTTATTTTGAGATTCCTTTGGGAAGCTTTTGCGTGATTGCTTTCCAAGTCTACACGCCTCACATGCTCCCTTCCTGACCTTAAACTTTGGTAATCCCTTTACCAAGTCTTTGTCTTGCATTTGTTGCAACCTTTTGTCGCCTACATGACCAAGTCTCTTGTGCCATGTCTCCATTTTGCTTTGCTCACTTGCGCTCATGGCTTCTTCTTCCTGAGCCGAACTCATCCTAATTATGTAGCTCTTGTGAGTCATTGGGATATTCATTATCCTCTTTCCTTTTGCATCCTCTATGATGCATCTCTTCTCTTGGAAATTCAACCGGTATCCACTTGAAACAATTTGTGGAACACTCAACAATTTTTTTGCCAAACCCAGAACCAAGAATACATTTCTGATGGTCCTCTTGCCACCATTAGTCATGACAGTAATTTCTCCTTTACAGGCTGTCATGACTATGCTTCCATTTCCAATCTTTATTGGAACCTTGACACTCTTGTCAAGCCTTGAGAAGTAATTCTCCTCCTTTGTCATATGATTAGTTGCTCCACTTTCCACTAACCAGACATCTCCCATCACTGTTGTTGCTTCACTCGCACTGAACAACATATGATCTTCATTAAATTCTCTTCTTCGAGACTTAAATGTGCTTTCTCCTTTTTCTTTGAGTAGCACTGATTTGCAAAGTGACCTAACTTGCCACAATTGTAACACTCCTTGTTACTTTTGTAATCCTTCATAGGATCATCCTTCTTCTGTTTCCTAAAACACTCACTCTCGCTTCTTCTCTAAGCGATCTTACCCTTGCTGTCTCAGGGGTTTCATCCACTTTTGCTGGTAGGGTTCCCACGTCTTCTTCAACCACAGACCATAACTTCCTAGTCCTGAAAATGGTTGTCATCTTAATACTCCAGAAGTCATACTTCTCCCCCACGAAAATAGGGATCACTTGATTTTTCATCGTGAAGTTTTCTTTTGATTATCAATATTACAAACTTCTTCTGATTATCAGTATCACTATTTGTGATTATCAATGTCAGAAATTTGTAATCACGACAATTCTCTCTTTGGTGAATTTGTGATTATCAATATCAGAGTCTTATGATTATCAGAAACTTGTAAATAATATCATGCTTTCTCGTTAGCTATGTGAATTTGTGATTATCAATATCAGGATCTTCTGATTATCAGAAATTTATAATCAATATCACTAGCCATACCCTCTTCTTCTTCATTTTTTTTTAGTTTTTGATTTCTCTCTGCCTTTTAACCACAAGGCTCTGATACCATGTTGATTATTTGAGTGTTTACAATTTATAAGAAAGAGAAAAGAAGAATTATGAATATAACTAACTTGCTATGTTTTATGAAAGAAAAAATAGAGTATAATTTTTATTGTATTACACTCAATTGTTTGAATTGAATTCAGAGACAAGACTCTATCTATATTTATAGAGAATGAATAGGTGTGTTGAAACAACACAACTCTTTGTTGTAAAGACACACTCTTAATTGTACAGACACATCTTTTCATTCTAAAAGACACAATATGAAAAGTCACAATTCTTTGTATAATAACTAACTAATTTAAATGTACTAATGAAAATTTTGATTATATAATTTAACAAAGAAGACACCGGCTGTCGGGGACCACAGTAGTTTTTTTAGGGTATTGAGAAAGTTTCGAGAGAAAATGATTTTTTTACAGTATCAAAGGTTATATAGCACGCGGGTTAAAGCTTGGTGATAACTCCATTATAGGCACAAATTAATTTTAGGGAGATGCACAACACAAATCACAGAAAAACGTTTTTGGCGGAGAAATTTTTTATTTAGTTTTGTGAAATTTTAAACCGTTTCACTCTTTATCACTAGTACAATTTTGTGTTAAAATAATAAATAATAAAATAAAATTATTCTAAATAATTATTATAATAATGCTTAAAGACTTTTTGGGCCAAGGGCTGGGACTTTTATCCCGGAATTCGGATTCGATCCGAGATCAGCTCCAAAATTAGGATATCCGGGGGGTGTCGGATCCAAATCCAGATAGTAAAATCTTAGATCCGTGCAAACCGAATTCAGATCTGGATATCCGAATTCTGATGCATATTTTTAAAAATATATTATTTTTTATTATTAATTATATCTGATATATTAATATTTATACATAAAATAAGTTTAATAATATTCTAATTTTATATTAATAATATTATATGTCATATATATATATTCATAAATTATGTTTAAATATTTAGTTTATGTATTATGTTTAGAATTTCTGATTTTTTTAAATTCTTTTAATTATTTTTACGGATTTGAATCTGAATCCGGATACCCGCGGATATCACAATGTCTAGACGGATATCCAGAACCCGGATATCCGGAAGACACGAATCCGAATCCAGATACTAAAATCACGGATCCAGATACTTCAAATTTCCCGGATATCCGAATTCGTCCCACCCCTACTTTTTTTTTTATAAGATTTAGCTTGAATTTTAACAACTTAACCAAAACTTATAAAATTAAACTAGAAGTCGAGAGAATATAAGCTTCAAGCTAAATCTACTCTTAAATTATATTACAGCTCTCCTATGTATTTAACTAGATCTTGACCCGCACGACTGTGCAGATTTTTTTGAATGCTAAAATATTTTAGACGATACAATAAAATTTATTAATATATTAATATAATTTCATAAAAATATTTTTTGTATGTCAAATAAAAATTATAGATATGAAAAGATATTATAATGAGGTTATGTAAACTTTTATAAAGTTTTTAAAAATTAAAACTTTTATTTTAATGATTAAATAGTAAATCATATATTAACAACTTATTTTTATTTATTTTTTAAAACTATAACATCATAAGTTACAAAAAATGTAACTTAATAATTTAATTTTAAACGTAAGTATTATATGAATTATAAAAAAATGTTAATTTTGTTTTTCAAAACTTTGTATTCTCGAAATATTTTTATGTGACTATATTAAATTATTTATTATATGTCGGAAATAATTTTTATTTAGTGTATTATATTTTAGTTTTGTGTTTTTGTTTTTACTATAAAAATTAAAACATAAAATAATATAACCAATAGTTAATGACTATTTACTTTGTTATAGATAAATAGTTAATATGATGATTTTTAAAGAAATGGGATATACTTCTTATCTTCAAAATTAATCACTCAAAGATATAAAAAATTTGGTCTAGAATAAATGTGAAAAAATAAATAACAATTGCATAATGTAAATGTTATTTTTTAGAATTATATTGTTTAAGTTTAGGAAAAATATCTTATATACATAAATTTAGGATATTTAGTTAAATTTTTAGTTAATGGTCTAACCTAGACTCTTTTATGGTAGATAAAATAATGAATTTATTTTAATTTGGGTGAAAAACATTATATAATGATTTTTCTCTTTATTTAAAGTATGAATAAAATTCATAATCCGAAATCCAAACCGAAGTCAAATTACAAAATTCCTATCCATACCCGGTCTAAATATAAAAAAATATTATAAGGGGTCTTGTAGGGTGGTAGTGGTACAATATATATCAAAACCTGAAGTATTATTAGTCAACCCAAACCGATAACCAACAAAAGAAAATCTGTACAACTTTGAAAAACCAATCTGGATATTCAAATTATTTACAAATGTGAATATTTATAAAACATAAAAATATAATATGAATATTTAATTCTATATTTATTTTTGAGTGATATCTATAAATAAATATTTAAAATTTAAAAAGTACCTTAAATATCTTGATACTGTATAAATAAGTATTTATTTCTTATGTTTTACTTTAAAATTTTGGATTAAACGTCGGAAATATCTGGACCGAACCAGTATAAACCACATTTCAACGATATATGATTATTTTATGGTTTTAGGATGTCACACAAATTAGAACCAAAATCAATGTGTTATATCCAAACCCCAACCCTTATTTACAAACTTACCGTAATGAGACCTACAATGTGATATCAATTAAAACTAAAATTGCGAATACTCAACCCGTATCCTAACAGATACCACCTAAACGCTCAAGTCCAACTTAAAACCTAATTTAGATGGTCTAGAAATTTTTATTCAAAATTTTATTTATCCAAAATATAAATTATATATATATATGTACTCTTATAAAGAAACTTTTGTTTTTAAAGTATACTAATTAAATTAAAACATTTATAAATATAATTTTATGAAAATAAGATAATTATAATCCACCTCATATTAATTTTAATTATATTTAAAATTTTCAAAGTTTAAAGGTATAATATGAATATTTTTTATTGTTTAAATTCTTATGAAATAATTCGCAAGAAACTATAATTGTAAATCAAGATATATAGTTCAGTATACCATATAATCAAATTATATTAATGTCAGCTAAATTTAGTATTGTCTTTTATATTGAATTATATCCTAATAATTTAATTTAGATATGTATATTAAAATATTAAATTATTTCTTATTTAAAATATCTTATTTTAGTGTTTTTGTTTTTATAATTGAAATAATGTTGTAAATTACATAAATATATGTTATTCTGTAAATATAACTGATTTAGTTTATAAATTAAAAATATAATAGAATAAGTTATTGTATAATTATTATTTAGTGTAATTGGTAATTAAAAATATGAAATATTTATATAAAAATATTTTAGAATGTTATTTCTTATTATATAAATCAAAATGAGTTAATATTCATTTGTAAATGAATTTAATATTATTTACGATTTTTGTTATTAAAATAATATTAAAACAATAAATATTTATATTTTTAACAAAAAAATATATTAAAGGATATTGTTCAAATTCAATTTTAAAAATTAGTTAAAAATATATTTTGATATCTTTTTGAATATATTTAAATAGTATGTTAAGATTATGTGTTTATTTAATAATAATAAATTTCTTATATGTAAAATAAAATAAATTAAATAAATGTAATGGTCCAGCCTACACTACTTGCAAGTAGATAAAAATTGCTTTGGTTTTAATAGTAATGACTACATTTTGATCCGCGCTTTGAAAGCGCGGGATAAGTTTTTGGTTAATTTTTCTAATTTCTGAATTACTACATTTTTTTATTTTTAAATTTAAATTTTGACATCTATAATTAAAAGTAATTTATATTATTGTCTAATAGTAATTTGGGTTGGATGTTTAGGTACCATTACATTTTTCTGATCGGTTTAGTGTGAGTAATGTTAGATTGGGTTTGTATTTATATTTTTCAAGTTATTTGGGTTTGGATGTTTAGGACCCGTGTAAGAACCAAACAATTTCCGTATCAGTTCAATTCGAGTAATGTCGGATTTGGTTTGCATTTTTCTTGTTTTTGTAAAACCCGAAATGAAACCAACTTATAAATATTTTGAGTCATGTTAAAACCATAAATCTCAAAAAAAAATTAAAAATTGAATTAACCCAAAAATCCAAAAAGGGTAGTTTAGATAATTAAGAGTTTTGCATATTATAATATATAAATTATATTATATATTATGATAATTAATATTTTATTATATTTAGAGTATTTGGATACTTGTTCGTTTATCGGTGCGGTTCTGATTTTAGTTTTGGTTTTCGTGTTTGAGAAATAGTAACTGTTAGTATTTTTCAAACTTTTGTTATTATTTTGGTTTTAGTTTTTTCGTTTTGGTTCGAGTTTGATTTTTTTATTTGGAAAATATTTTTAAGACTAATTTTCTCTTTAGTTTTATTATATGTGTTTTAATACCCATCTTACTTAAATATTTATTCTTATTTTTAACCTCAAAATATATTATGATATCACTTTTGTGCTATTGTGTTTTAAAAGGATTTTCTCCTTCATTAAATATTTCTTTATTTTTTAAAAATTGATTTGACAAAACTATTTGCCTCAAATATGAGACTTCTCCTGTATAAATTATAGTTTCATAATTTTTTATATAAAATTAAATAGTAGTTGTCAAAAAAAAATGACACTATTGTAAATTCTTAGCAAATTAAACAATGGAACCCGTTTTGCATTGGTTAAAGTTCATTTTTAACTTTAGAACTGAATAGGTTAAACCATTCTTCATTCCATCTTTATTGAAATATTTTGTTTATTTAATGAAAAACGATAGAAACTGCAGTCGTAAAAAGGATATAATTTTTAATATCTTAATTAATTTATAAATTAAAATTAATGAATATCAACTTAATATTTACTTCTACCATATTCAATTTTGTTAAATGCTAAGGTATAAAATAAACTTCAGAAAATCTCAAATATATTTAGAGCGTATGAGAAAATGGAAGATTAATTAGAAGTTAAATTTTACCACTTACTGATGATATTATAATTGTACATGCCTAAAACTTTGGACGTATGAAAAAATATATATTAGAAGGATAGAAGTTTCTCTCACTCTCCCAACAAACTCAAAATGATTTATTTAATTTTTATTATTTTGAATACAACAAACTTATTTATCATAAATAAACATATAATCTTAACATAATATTTAAATATTTTAAAAACAAGATATCAAAAAGATATTCTTAACTATTTTTCTAAGATCACATTTTAAAAATATCTTTTAATATCTTTTTATTTAAAATATAAATATTTATTGGTTTAATATTATTTTAATAATAAAAATCATAAATAATATTAAATTTAATTAAAAATGAATACTAACTTATTTTAATTTCTAAAATAGTAAATAACCTTCTATAATATTTTTATATAAATATTTCGTATTTCTAATTAAAACCACACAAAATATTACTATCAAATGAGATAACTGAAAATACTTTCAAAAGAGAAGGACACCTAAAATCTTTGATATATATTTTAACTCATATAACCATGAAAAGAAATATATATTTAAAAAATAACTACACATGGTAAAATATCAAAAGAAGAGAAAAATAGCTCACTTAATTAGGAGATGATTTAATATGAATTACCAAAAAAGTATTTAAATAAAAGCATAGCCTAAAATATCTCAGTGGCAAAGAATTGTAAATATCGTTGAAACAGAAGGGCACTTTGAGACTGCGGGTTTTTTCCTTCACAAAATCGGATTCAAAAATAATATTAGCAACGTAATTTATACAGTATTTTGAAAAAATGAACGAATCACATTAGCCAGATCGGACCAATCGCATCTTTTATTTAAGAAAATCCAAGTTGGGCTAATAAAAAGATTTGAATTAAACCATCCAAACCGGTTAAAAATCTTGTGACGGCACATGTCTATCATAACATCTAGTTCAACTAAATACAAAACATAATTGGTTTAATTTGGATTGATAAATAATGTGAAAAACTAAAGATTATTTGGACTGCTTACATAAATACTTTGAAGTTTCTTTACTAAGTAATGGACCTATGATGTAAAGGCACTTAATTTGCTATATTTTTCAGATTTAATTTAATTTATAAACAGTGAGTTTAATTATATTGATTGTTAGCAAGATTTATTGATTTTATATTTAATTTTTGATACATGAAAATCTGTAACTAAATTTAATGAAAATTGTGTAAACTCTTCAATCTATTTTAAATAAATGAAGTTTCTGTATTTGAAAGAATTTTTGATATTCCCCTTTTTACCGTGAAAAAAATCTTTTAAAAATCAATAGAAGATAAAAATCTGATTTCGTAACTGAAATTTAAAAGGTTTGCTTGTTTTATTAGAATTTTGTTAGGATAATTATGCAAAATATAGTTAGCATAAAGTAAATCTTATAATCCAATAACAAAACAGATTTTGTTTAAGGTATTAGGTGAAAGATGTTGTAACTTACAAATACTATTATTTTAAAACCTTAAATTAAGAAGTTGTCTAAAATATTATAATTTTATTACTATTTATTAAAATTTATTAGAGGGTTGGGAGATATGTTTCAGGGTTTAGACTTTAGTTTAGAGTTTTTATTTAGGATTTCTAATTTATATTTGAACATAATAATTATTATTTATATTTGTTAAATTATACTAACATTTATTGTTATTTTAAAACTCTACATTGAAAAGCACTGCTCAGAAATAACTTGTTTGATAAAGAATTCTACTTTTAATGTAAAAGTTGGAAATAACATTTGAACTTTAAAATTTCAGTTTGATGTCTATAAAAGAGATTAAAACTATTTTACATATCTCATTATACTTTCATAATAATATTATGGTGCGGAATTATGTTTAAATGTTTTATATTTTTTGTGTAGTTAAATTTTCTAATCTTTAATTGTGCTTTTTAATAAGTTATGAGTAGAATTATGCAAGATAATTTTTTCTATATAAATGAAATATTATTTTAAAAATAAGTTAAGATATTATTTCATGAAATATAGTGGGTCAAAAAATATAATTGTCACAATCTATGCAAGAAATTACCAATACGGAATGTCGTCTTAAGTTAATCACTTGATATCTTGTCGTAAATCACCCATGGGAGGAACATCTCTAATGCTACAAAAACCTGCAAAGCCTAGATACACATGAAGTTAGTTTAACTAAAGACTAATAAAGAAAATACCCATATAATACTAAAACACGATAATGTCTCATAACATAAACCTCTTTTTTTTCTTTTCCAAGAAAAATGCACGACTTCGATTTCACATCTATCGAGGACGTCGCCATTTACATACGGTAACAAAGAGAGTTAGATAAGGTGAGTGCTTATGTAATATATTCTTTCATGGAAAATTAATATATGTAGTTTTTCACGACCTTTGATCTCTCTTGAACCTACAGCTCTTGTGAATCATGCTAAGAAGTTTTGTTTTAGGATGGTTAGTCGATAGGGTTTGGTCTATATTTATTGGATTTGGTTGTAGGTTTTAGGTTTCTGGATATGCCAAATAGTAAACTCAATATATGAAGAATAGTCTAGAGCATATAATATATTTACAGATTGTTTTTTGTTAAATNGTGTAACAGTTCCTGACACTTTGATTCCTTTTCATTCCCATTAATAATAATTAAAAATTGTATTATTTTTTGACATGGGATTTTTAACCAAAATAATTTTCATTGTAGCTAATATTAACAATCCCGAGATTTTTTCCATTTGATATCTATAAAAATAATATAATATTTTGTTTTTCATTTTTTGTTTCTTATCTTGTTAAAAAATCATTTTAAACATATAACATGTTCGATGATATATGTAATAATATATGTTTGAAGATTTACAGCTAGTGTTTGATGTGATATGATGATTTCTAGATATAACATGTTTGATGATATATGTTTTAAGATATACAGTTTAATTGTATCGATATGGGTTAATTGGAGAACTATGTTTAATTTCTTTCTTTTTAATAAATATTATTTTTAATTAAATACTTATATATGATTGTTTATATTTATGTTTGGTGGGTTCAGTTGTTGCCACATTTAAATCTTAGTTTATATAATGACAGTTTACGTGTTGTGGGTTTACATAGTTTAGTACGTGGATATACTTTAGTTTAGATTATATTGAGTTATAGTAACATACATTTAATAAAATTATTTTACTGTTTAATTAAAAAATCATTAATTAAAAACATATTTTATAAATATTTCAGTTGCAGAAATCTGTAAATATCTGGACGGTTGGACTCTAATAAGATTTTCTTAATTTGTTGGTTTGGAAAATAAAAAATTTAATAAAAAACCATAGCTTTAAAATATTCTAGTGGTACGGATCTGTAAATACTGTTGAAACAGAATGACACTTTAAAAAAAAGCCTTCAGTTTTAATAATAGATAGATATTACACCTACGTATAGTTTTTTATTTATTAGCACATGATATTCTGATCACCGTAATATGATGTTTCAGACGACATCCAATTTTTCTTTTAACTCTGGATTGTATTATTAAGCCATTTAGGCAAATAATTCTTAACAATGAAAACTAGCAAAACAAACATAGAAAACGGACACATCAGTAGGGATCCAAAGTAAACTAACACATCTTTACGTATGGATAACTAAAGATTTTCATGTAAAAGATCCAAATTTGCTTCCAGAATAGTTGAATTCCAAAAGAGATAATTTTCGTCTTAATCCAGAAATACCATGCTTCAGACTTAGTTGAGAAAGATTATTACTCTCTTTTTTATTACTCCAGTAGGAGCCAATGAGAGAAGACAAATCTTTATATTGATCTGATAATAACAGAGTCAAAGAGATTACCGTTCCATATAATTTTCTGCTGACTTTCGAAGTAACCATAGTTTGCAGCAAGAACTCCATCACTATCAAGTGAAGAACCATCAACGATTGAAGCCGGTAAGACCCGTCGCCACCATCCGCAGTAGATTTGTCAATTAATTTTTCTAAACGATTCAACTGAAGTGATTTTTTTTGTTTTTCCAAATTCATTAGAAGAATCATACAAAAGAACAATCCAAAACTTTGCCAGATTTAAAATAAATTGGCAAAAAAACTAATCAAATAACCAGAAAGAAGCAAGTCAGAGAGATAAAACCAAAACGAATTAAAAAAAGCCGATGTCGAGCTATAGAAACCTCCGGCCATCGGCTTGAAACTAGAAAAAAAAAAACTTTTTTCTCTCTTGTGACGGCTAGGGTTTTTTTTTAAGAAAAACACTATTTAGAATCAACGACATCCAATTAATCATATGAAGTTATTTTTTTTCAGAGAGAACCAACAAGTCTTTTGACAAGAATTTTCAGAAAATCCATCACAGATAAAACACATGAACCTCAATAAATTGTTCATTTGTTCTCATGGAAAAACACCAGGGAAAGAGAATTTAAGCTTTATCAACGAACCAAATACATACACAAATCGTAACTAGAATTTGATCCACACATTTGAAACATGTGGACATATTTTCATTTTTAATTTATATATATATTTGATATTATCATAAACAATTTAAGGATATAATTTATATTTTAGTATTATATATTGTGTAACTTTATGATGTTTAGAATTTTCGTTCAACATTATTAATATATAAAAATTTGTTTTATATTGTTTACTTTGTTATTCTACATGATTATTATATCATAATTTAGTTTATGCATACTAATATGTTTTTGAGTACAAAAAATAAATTCATAATCTAAAATAATCGAACAGAGTTTTTTAAAAGTAAAAACTATAAATAATTTGCATACATTACATTTTTAAAATTTATTTAGTTAAAATATATAAATAATATATATTTAGGATAATTTATATTTCCATGTTGTGTTTAAAAAGTAAAATTAACATAGTATCTTGCAGGATTTTATAAATAAAATTTCTATTCAATTACTTTAGCCATATTATTTTAGTAATTTTTTTATATAATAGCATCTATGAAACTATTTTAGTAAATTCTATCGATATATAAGATAATTTTTGGATGCATTTGTATTAAGTTCTCTGATTTTTTATTAATTTAATATTTCAGAATATTATACTATTTTGATTTTTACAGTAGTATTCATTTTTTCGTGTTCCGTGTTAAACATATCACTTTAGCATCTATGATTTTATCTTTTATAAGACTTGAAATATTTCACATTGGGTTTAGAAAATATTTATTTTCAAAACTGTATAGTTGGTCAAGAAGTTTTTCGAAAAGT
>CAKOAT010281822.1:0-28464 GCA_932364175.1 Eruca vesicaria subsp. sativa | reverse complement strand
AAACCATCTTCACCACTTGAAGGCAATCCATCGCAAAAGTGACATGAAATTGACGCAAATTCCTCATACTTTCCATGGCTCAGATGAGAGCCTCTATCTCCGCATGCAGAGGGGATATACTTTTCCCTGTATTCCTTGCTCTCATTAGTTCCCTAAAACCAGGAATGGTACTAGACCATCCCTTGCCCGTAAATTTATCTTGATCCTTGCAAGACCCGTCGGTAAAACACCACCGACCAGGGAGTTGTGGTAGAGTGGCCTCCCCAGCCGCTTGTGTAGGTGGAGTAATCTGTGTCATTTAATTCTGGGCTTCCTTCCTTAAAAGAGATTCAATCTCTGTCAGCCTCAATGTATCATTGGGATCCACATCAAGATTACTGAAGACTTTATTATTCATTGCCTTCCATATATACCATAAAATCCAAACAAACTGGTGGTCATCCATTTCTGGCCTTACCCTCCAATATAGGTGATCCATATTAATGTAAATAGCGTGAGTGGGAAAAACATCCGGATTTGAAGGGATCTTGGAAAGAGCCCATACTTGTACCACTGGAGGACATTCCAAAAATACATAATTAACCGATTCCTCACTAGCTCCGCATTTCTCACAATGTAAATCTCCTCTTAGGCCCCTACTCCGTAAATTTTTCCGCACGGATATACAACCCGACACTATCTGCCAAATAAAATGTTGCATTTTAGGGGGACATTTAAGCTTCCACGTGTGGGATTTTAATAAAGTTACCAAAGGTCCATATACCACCGGGACTTTATCCTTACTGGGTATACCCTCTCCACCTGATACCCTAACTTAACTGAATATTTCCCGTTAGTTGTGAAATGCCATCCATCCTGATCGACCAGCCGATACTTACTTAGGGGTATACTCTCTATTAACTTTGCGTCCTCCGATTCCACCAAGCTCCTTATAACCGGTAAGTTCCATTTCCGTGTATTAGGAATGATAAGCTGATCCACAGTGAGGTGTGGGTCGAAATTTTGTTGATTTGAGTTTGCTAGTCTCGGNCGTTAGTTGTGAAATGCCATCCATCCTGATCGACCAGCCGATACTTACTTAGGGGTATACTCTCTATTAACTTTGCGTCCTCCGATTCCACCAAGCTCCTTATAACCGGTAAGTTCCATTTCCGTGTATTAGGAATGATAAGCTGATCCACAGTGAGGTGTGGGTCGAAATTTTGTTGATTTGAGTTTGCTAGTCTCGGGCGAGTGGTTGGGAGCCAAGGGTCATTCCATACTGACATAGACGATCCTGATCCCACCCATTTAATTAGTACTTTACTAACCAGAGATCTAGCAGAAACAATACTTTGCCAACCATAAGAAGGTGAGTACTGGTTCCAGAGGTGATGTATTCCTGAAATACCTACCTTTAAACACTCTATAAAATAGTGTGTTTGGTCTTTCTATCAACCTCCAGAATTGTTTACCTAGCATGGCCGTATTAAAATCCAGGAGGTCCTTGAATCCTAAACCTCCATATTCCTTATCTGTACACAATTTATCCCAAGAAATCCAGTGCATACCTCCTGTATTTCCTCATGAACTCCACCAAAATTGTGACACCGTGCTTGTTAACTTAGAAATAACCTTCTTAGGAATTCTGTAGCAGGACATGACGTGATTTGGTAGCGCTGTTAGCACCGACTTAATTACAACTTGCTTTCCACCCTTTGAAAAAAATTTAAAGGTTCAGCCATTAACTCTATTACTCATACGCTCCTGCACAAATCCAAACACTTGGGTATTTGGGCCTCCCAAACTTTCAGGCAATCCCAGATAAGAACCCATTTCCCCTATATTATGGATTCCAAAAATATTCCTTAACTCCTGTTGTAAATGTTCGTCAATCCTAAACCCAAATTGTATTTAGGACTTCTGAAAGTTTATCACCTGGTCAAACACATCTTCATATTCCTTTAGGATCCGAAGAATCGTCTGACACTCCTCCTTTTTGTGCTTTGCAGAAAAACAGACTATCATCGGCAAAAAATAAATGTCAAATTGATGGGCATGCTCTGGCCACCTTAATCCCTGTCAATTGTTTATTCCTCTCAGCCTTCTTTATATTGGCAATAAGCGCCACTGTGCATATAATAAACAAGTATGGCGAAAGAGGGTCCCCTTGACGAAGACCTTGTTGCGGTATAATATTCCATCTTGGACATCCATTTAAGAGGACCCTATATTGTACAGATGAACACACTCCATCATAATCTTGACCCAATGAGGATTGAACCCCATCTTCCTCAATAAAACATGAATAAAATCCCATTCAACCCTATCATAGGCCTTACTCATATCTGTCTTTATAGCCATAAACTTATTCTGACACGATCTATTAGCTCTTAACCCATGAAACATTTCCTGAGCAATAAGTATATTATCTGAAATTAACCTCCCTGAGACAAAAGCCGATTGCGTTTCCGAAATTAACTTGGGGAGGCAAACCTTTAATCTTTGACAAAGAACCTTCGATATAATCTTATACCCACCATTACATAGGCTAATTGGACGCATCTCCACCCTTCTTGTAGGTCTCTCAGTGTTTGGGATCAAACAAATATTAGTGGCATTTAACCTTGGATCCAGCTTTGCCGAAGTTAGAAAATCATTAACCATATCCACAACATCTCTTTTTATAACCGGCCAAGAATGCTGAAAAAATAAAGGAGTCATTCCATCGGGTCCAGGGGCCTTTTTCGGATGCATCATAAACAGAGCTTGTCTCACTTCCTCCTCCGTCGCCGTTCTAAGGAGCCTCTGGTTCATTTGCTGAGATATAGACGATGGGATTTCCTCAAGAAAAGCATCAAACTCTGAGGGATGCCCCGAGCCAAATAACTCTGTGAAAAAATTCACCGCGACCTTTTCAACTCCTGTATCATCCGTTATCCAATTACCCTCCTAGTCATGAAGACCGACAATTCTATTCCTAGTTCTACGTTGTTTCGTCAAAGCATGGAAAAACTTTGTGCTTCAGATCTCCAGCTGTGTTCCACAAATTATGGCTTTTTTGTTGCCAATAATCCTCCTCCTCCTTATATGCCTCCTGCAATTTGCGAGAGATATTCACTATTTCTTCCTGAGATCTACTAGTATCAGATTGCACTACCTCAAGCGCCTCATGTAATTCACTTCTCTATACTTTCCCAAAGGGAGGGTTATCCTTTATCCATTTAGATATTTCCCGTCGACAATTAATAATTCTGTTTACAAAATATCCATCTTCATCCCCACTCTGCCTCTCCCAGCCTCTTGTAATGGAGTCAAAGAAACCCTCCGTGCCAATCCACCATTTATCAAAACAAAACTGACCTCTTCTCCTGGTAATCTTATCCTCCAAAATGGCCACCAAGGGTCTATGGTCCGAACTCACCATCTTCAAATATTCAGTATACGAGCATGGAAATAACGTGTGCCATTCCTCGTTCGCTAAGGCTTGGTCTAACTGACATCGTAAAATTTCTGTTCCTCTCCTACCTTGCAAAGACATTTGATTTCCACGGGCCGGGAACTCCAACAGACCCGTATTTCTAATCATATCATTAAAAGGCACAAAAGACGCAGCACTCCGTAAAGAGCCTCCCTCCTTCTCATGATTACCCGTAATTTCATTCAAATCACCGATAATAAACCATGGTTCCGATCGCGCTAAACCATACCTTGTTAATCTCTCCCAAACTTTCTCCCTCAACTTATGGACAGGATCCCCATATACAAAAGTTAAGAACACTTGTTTTCCCAGTATAAATGCTTTGATATCTATCATTCTATTACTTGTATATAAAACTTTCACTTGAAATTCCTTATTATAAAATAACGCCAATCCTCCACTCCGACCAACAGGATCTACTGTGACCAAAGAATCGAATCCTAAATGTGCTTGAAAGTCTTGTATAAAGATGGACCCCTGTTTTGTTTCCGATAGAAATAAGAATCCGGTTTATGTGTAAACCAAATTTCCGCTAGATAACTAATAGTCCATTTACTCTCCGTTCCCCTATAATTCCAGCTTAGGACTTTCATAAAACAACTCTTTATCTGCTCCTTGGAGCTGTACAGTTGGATTTCATGAGACCCATAACACGTCGGAAACATGAAAGTGAAACCACAACCATGGTCCACGTATGTTGTATTTCCATTGACCATCCCCATGTACCCATAAAATTCCGTATGAATCTGACCAGACAAAAAAATCTCTGTGAGCCAAACAGAAAACACCCGTACTTGGGTCTCTCAAACTCCAAAACAATTACAACAATAAACCTTATTCCCACAAACCGTGTCTTCCTATTACAAAATGCGTGCCCCTCCCATACTAACAAGAAAATTATGAAAACTATGGAATTCCAACATACAGCAATACTTCTCCAGACAGGACATGCTATACACAATACCAAAGATACACCAGAATTCAAAATCACAGAAACAAAAAACCTGAAGCCCTTAGACATATCGCTCCACCACTCTGTACTCCTCAAAATATTAACATCGGTGTCCCATGCTCTACCACGCCAAATAAGTCTCCTCCATTCCGAGCCGTAGAAGCCACGCAAAAAGAACCTCCCTGACATCCATGAATCCTCAAACTGTCCATGTAGTGCAAACCTCAAACCATCCCTTTCCATTGATCTCTTTCTCAACCGGTTTAATGAGACCAAATGTAAAATGAAAAATGTAAAAGAACTTGTTTATGTTTTCCAACCAACTCGCCAAACATAAATATAGTTCCTCCCCTTCCATAAACTTTCCTTCTCCGCAACTTGTAACAGTGAGACCTGCAACCCACCACCCAAAACCAATTACACAGCAGTTCAATAAACAAAGACAAAGACACCAAGAAACCAAAACCATTTTATTCCACTTCGACTTGGCTAAGGTAGATATGAGCACCACACTCATTACACTTATATGAATCAATAAAAGACAAATAGATATTCTCCAAGAGATTATTAGAAATGCAGTAAAAATAACGAACAGAACCAACACCCAATACCCCCACTGCTGATGTTTTATGAAAGACTCAATCATAAAAACTCAGTTCTTATATGCCGGCTTTGGATTTGAAGGACCCTTTTCCTCAGCTTGCTTAACACCCCCTCCCTTCTTGAGTCCCTGCTTAGTTGTTGTACGCTTACGGGGAGATAGAAGCACTTGAAACTTCTTCGTTGGTATCCCTACTGTTGCTGCACTAAACAACTGCTTCCTAGTCCCTGTCTTTTTATCCCCGCCATCATTATTAGTCTCTATAACCCCAATACCTGAGAGGCTTCCTTCAGCTTCACCATTTGAAAAGATTACACTTAAGCATCTATAATTTTAAAAGAATATTTTTATTTTGAGTTCAGAATACTTATTTTTAAATTTGTATATTTGGTCAAGAATTGTTTTGAAATGTACATAAATATTTTTGAATTTGAACTATATGACTTTGATTTTTTAGTTAATAACTTAATATGTTATTTAATAAAAATATTTAGAATTTTTGGTAAAATATGTAATGTCTCAACAGATTTTGTTATAATTAAAAAACGTTAAATTTGTATTTAAAATAGAATTTTCATTAATATCTTTGAATTATTAAGAAAATGATATTATATTTTGTAAATAACACATAAACTTAAAGTTAGTTATATACTATTATATTTTGTATATAATAACTATATATATATATATATTGCTGTACTCTTATAGATATAAAATTTTAAGATATGGTAACATTTTGTATAAAAATGCATAGTTTATAAATTTTAACCCGGTGAATGACATTATTTATTTAAATGCAAGCATCATTTAATTCATATAGTATTCATATTCTAATATTATATGGACTATAGTTATGGAATTTGTACAAATAGTATAGCATTTTTTATTTCTGTATTATAATAAATTTTAATTAGTATCAATGAGTAATAATATTATATTAATACGAAATTAGTTATTGTATTATTGCATAAAATACTTAAAATTTTTAATACGAGTTTGTTAGAATTTTTTAACAGATTTTGTTATAATAAAGTACAACTTCAAATAATAGATAAAATGTTCCATAACTTAAGCTGCCTAGTAACAAACCTAAAAGTGTCCAAATTATAAAATACAACTTCAAACAGTAGATAAAAATTAGGACCCTAAATTAATAGATTATATTTCTAACATTCTCCCACTTGGTCGTTGGTATAACTTGTGAACTTAAGTATTGAGAAACATAAGACCGGCCTTGTTTTTATTAGGTCATCATCATTGTCTTAGCTATTCTAATAATCAATGAGAGTCATGGCGGGCACATATTATTTTGTAACATGATTTCTTCCATGCACTACTACACTGATTACTATCAAAGTTAGACATAGGTTGGATTTATCATAAGGGTCCCTTTTATGTCTTATTTAAAGACTATTATGTTATCATTAATCCAATAACGAAAATGTGTACACACTTTGGAAACAGAATATAAAAGATGCAAAAGACAGTAAGAGCTCATATTGTAAAAATAAACGAAACATAAACAAACAACTTTAACTACTTATATCCTCTAGACCCATACTTTCAGCATGCTTCATGAATGTCTTTGGAGGTAAAGCTTTCGTAAATATGTCTGCGACCATAAGCTTGGTGCCTATGTGTTCAAAGAAAAACTTTTATCTTTTGACATCTTGCTTCAATGAGAAGATTGATTGTCACAATAAAGAGTCAAAGGCTTGTCAATAAAGTTCAAAGCCCTAAACTCTGAGAGAAAGTTCCGCAACCATATTCCCTGAATAGAAGCCTCTTACCATGCCACATACTCAGCTTCCATAGTGGATGTATAGATCAATTCCGACTTTTGGCTTTTCCATGAGATGCCACCTCCACTAAAGAGGTACACATGACCAAGAGTGCAATGCCTTGTATCTTGACATCCACCAAAATCTGAGTCAGAAAATCCAACCACCTGTGGGTGTGCTGATTGCTTATATGTGAGCATGTAATTTCTTGTTCCCTTTAGGTATCTCAAAACTTTCTTTGCAACTTTCCAATGAGCGAGTCATGGGTTACTCTGAAATCTTCCTAGCATTCCCACTGCATGGCTAATATCAGGCCTTGTGCAGACTTGTGCAAACATCAAACTTCCCACAAGTGGGGCATAAGGGTATTTTTCATTTCTTTACGTTCCATTTCATTCTGCAGACAATGTTTAAGATCAAGCTTATCACCTTTCTACATAGGAACAATACTAGAAGAACACAATATCATGCCATATCTCTCAAGAAATTTGTCAATATATGCTTTCTGAGACAACCCTATAATTCCAAGTGATCTATCACGGAAAATTTCAATCCCAATCACATAAGTCGCCTCGTCCATATCTTTCATTGCCTTAAAGATCTAATTTCACCCAACTGGCTTATGTCCTTTAGGTAATTGAAATTTTTTACCATCATTTTTATTTCCTCTTTCATGGCAGTGATCCATTTATTAAAATTAACATCTTTTATAGCTTGTAAATAAGAAACCGGATCTTTAATATTTGTTTCTTCAGATTCTACTTGATAAAGTACACAATCATTGGAAATAGCAGATTTCCTCTCACAAGTAGATCTTCTTAATGCTTGTTCCCTTTGTTCTTCATGTACTTGATTATTATTGACGATATTTTCATCATGGACTATATGGTCTTTCACTAGATTATCCTCATTGCTTAAGAGTTCAACATGCAATAGGAGAACTAACAACATTCGAAATTGAGGGCAAATGAATATTTACCCTAATTTCTTGAATGACCACTTCTTTCACTTTATTACTCCCACTAATTCCGCCATTCTCATAGAAACTGACATTATTGGTTTCTACTATTCTCGTACTATGGTTTGGACAATAAATCCTATATCCTTTAGATTTCTCAGGGTAACCAATAAAGTAACCACTGATCGTTTTGAAATCTAATTTCTTTTCATGTGGATTACATATTCTTGTTTCGGCTGGACATCCCCAGACTTGGAGGTGTGCCAGACTAGGTTTCCAGCCTTTCCACAGTTCAAAAGGAGTCTTTGGAACTGCTTTGCTTGGAACTCTATTCAAGATATAGGCTGCGGTACACAATGCATCCATCCAAAAAAATATAGGTAAGTTAGCATGACTCATCATTAATCTAACCATTTCCATATAAGTACGATTACGCCTTTCAGCTACACCATTCTGCCATGGAGAACCATGCGTTATGTATTGGGCAACAATTCCTTAATTTTGGAGAAGTTTGGAAAAAGGTCCGGGATCTTGTCCCTATTCATCATACCTGCCATAAAATTCACCACCTCTGTCTGGCCTAATGATCTCCACTTTTCTATCTAATTGCCTCTCTACTTCAGTTATGAATGCTTGTACAGCATCCACAGATTGAGATTTTCATGCAATAGATAGATATAACTACAACGTGAATAATCATCAATAAAGGTAATGAAATACTTTTCACCTCCAAAAGTTGGAACATCAAAAGGTCCACAAATATCTGTAAGTATGATTTCAGGAAACTGTGTACTTCTTGTGGCTTCTTTCTTAGTGTTTTTAGTTTGCTTTCCCTTAATACAATCTGTACACATTTTATTGTTGGTAAAATCGAGATTTGGAATGATTCTGTCTTTTACCAACCTTTTCATTCTTTCATTAGAAATGTTTCCCAATCTCTTATGCCACAAGAAATATAAATCATTTGTACATGTTTTATTCTTAAGTTTACTTTCAGTATGAAAGGTGAGATTTGTTTTAATAGGTTGATCAGCCAAAATTAACTTATATAAGCCCTCAACTAATATTGCAGAACCAATACGATTAGAGTTCAAAAGTATATTAAAACAACCATCTCCTTGAGTCGATTTAAAACCAGATAAATCAAGTTTGCTTAATGAAACTAAACTACGGAAAAAAATGGAACATAAAGAGTTTGAAATAAATCCAAACAAAATCCACTATCCATAATAAGACGATAAGTGCCAATAGCTTCAACCGGCACCTTGTCTCGATTTCCTATAAGTAAGTAGTTTTCACTTGAGTTTATGCTCTGGATCATAAGGAATCCCTGCATGGAATTAGTTACATGCACACTAGAACCATTATTTATCCACCAAGTTTTAGAAGAAAAAATTAGTAAAATTTGATTCAAAAAATAAAAAATACGGAACCTAAAAGGTTACCTTTCTTTTCTAACCATTCTTTTATTTTAGGGCAATCTTTCTGAAAATGTCCAATCTTTCTGCAAAAATGGCTTTTATCATCTTTCTTTGCCTTTTTCTTCTCATTCACTTGATTGTCAATCATTCTGGTGATGTTCTTTTATGGCTCATTTGATGCCTTTTCCCAGCTTTAGGTCCAGCTTCTTGAATATAATGGGAAACCTTAATACCTTCCCGACCCAGCCTAGCCTCCTCTTGGACCAATTTATTAGCCCATTCATTCGACGTCCATCTTTCGTCTATGGCGTTATAATTAATTTGGAATGGTCCATACTGAGGAGGTAAATAATTTAGGATAAACTGGACAAGAAATGAATCGTCCAGACTCATTCCTAAATTCTTTAACTTTGCCGCAAGGTTGGTCATTTCAGTGCAATGTTCATGCATAGACCTTGTGCCATCATACTTTATGGTTGTAAGATCTGGCATAAGTTTCCCTGCTAGGGGTTTGTCTGCATTCTTAAACCGTTCTTCTATAGCTGGCAAATAAGCTTTCGCTTTATCTGCAGGTGGAAGGGAATATTTGATGTTTCTAGCTATTGTCATCCTTAAGAACATAATACTCAGTCTGTTCGCTTTTTCCCAATTCTTATAGAATTCTTTCTTTTCTTCAGTACTTTCCTCTGTTAGTGGATTTGGCTCATCCTCACGTAATGCCAAATCCAAGTCTAGTACTCCTAAAGTAAACTCAACTTTCTCTCTCCATCCTGATAAGTTGGTTCCAATAAGAATTGGAACAGACGAGACCATGGATGAAAAACTAGCAGGAAACGAAGCTGCGGGTTTTTGAGATACACAAAATTTAATTTAAACTTCAAAACATTAATCAACACATATATATATATATACAATTATTGAAAACATATGACAAGAAATCATGGAGATCCTGTGGGTAGCAACCATATTTCATTAATAATCAAAGAATTCAAAAGCATTTATGAGTGATGTATCGAATTACTCAGACTAAATTATCTGTGGATATATTTAGTCTACACAATACAAATACTCTATAAGTTATTTGATCATATATTAGGTACATAGTCTACCTGTGGGTAACTAATTATTACTCAAAGTATCAAATATTGTTCAGTAAGTATCAAATACTTATTTGAACAATATTTGATTTTGCAAATAATTTAGAGTAAAGTCACTGTGATGATATCTTTAACTCTAATTTTGCTCTTCATATGAAATATTTTTATAAAATCATGCACAAATTACTTAATTTGATTTCTATATGATTTATGTATAGAAATTTTGTGCACCAATTATTTCTCATTTCAGAGATCGAAATAGAATACATACATATAATGTATGATTCATGATTTCCGAAAACTCTCATTGGTTTTAACCGGACAAACTTAAACATTAATTGAGATCAAAATTTCAATACCTAAAAATCGATATACTTTCAATCTCTAAAATATAAATCTATTATACTTTCTGGACTAGTCTAGATGTTTATAACCTTTAGCTCTGATACCACATGTAATACATGATTTTGCATGAATCCTAAGATCTTCAAAATCTAAACTAATCACCTAATATAACTTTAAGAAAGGTTATCAGAATACCTCCATTCATGATTTCGGATATCTTCTTGAACGGATTTGATGTGGAAGAAGAATTCTTGATTTTCACAACTTTGAAGTTTCTCTATCAAAATCTTTGTGTCTTCTCTCCCCTTACTTAAAACCTCCTTATGTGTTGTAGAGAGTTTTCTTTGATGTGTATTTGTGATGGTCCAAAGACCACTATTTATAGGTGGGGAGAGGGACCAAAATCTTTCTCACCAAGTTTTGATAACTTTATTGGCAAGTTTTCTCTTTAATCTCTACCATCCATCAAGGTTGCATAATGACAAGTGTTTAGACTTCTAGAATCACTCTTTCATACAATGAATTTGTTCTTCTCTGATGCATTGAACTTACTTCATATGCTTTCCTACAATGACACATGTTTCATGAGTCATCTAATGAGAAAACTTATAGAAGAAATCACTTGTCCATTAGCTAATCATCATCATTAGATTCTTAACTCCCTTATTCACCATTTTATTGGTTATCAAATTTTTTTAGGATTTAACAATCTCAACAGAATCAAGTTTACCAAAAGACCACATAGTGATTTAGAAATATTCTCTTCTATAATGAAATATTTATAATAGTATCGGGTGCATTCAAAGCAGGAATCGCTTTTCGCTACGGTATTTCAGTAAAAAGGATTGGGTTTTGGGGGAAAAGACAATCAGAGGAAGCTGGTTGTTGGTCGGATTTCATTCAGAATCAAACGAAGCTTCAAGAAGCTGAAACCGGTACTCGATAAAGTAACCAGAGCTGAGAGAAACTGAAGACTAGAAGCTGCATGCGAGCCAAGAAGAAGACTAGAAGCTGTGTGCGAGCCAAAGAAGAAGAAGAATGTTAATATAGACTTAAAATGTTAATATAGACTCAACTGAAGTTAAACAAAAAAAGTGTTAAGCAAGTATCATGAATAAGACTTAACTATTTTTATTAACTATGAACTATATGATTCTATATCTATAGACTCAACTGAAGTTAAACAAAAAAGTGTTAAGCAAGTATCATGAATAAGACTAACTATGAACTATATGATTCTATAAACAAATCAACTTGCTCTGGATATTGAAAAAAAAATAAGATTATAAACAAAAAAGAAACAAAACAAATACAAAAATAAACACATCTTGGAAAAGCTGAGAAGTGACTGATGCTGATAAAATACTATCATAAAAACTCTTAACTAATTATCAAACTTGATCAAATAATTTGAATAAAATGCGATGAATCATCTTACTAACGTTTTTGAGTTGTAACTCGTAAGATTTAAAATATTGTTACTACTGTATATGATTCTTCTTATGATTTGTTTGTGATATGTAGGAAAAGAGTTTTATGAAAAATAAAATACAAATACATATGCATATTTTATTTTAAACATTTTATAGTATTGATCGGAATTATATAGATGATCATTTAAAAAATATATTAAAATAAAAAGTCTGACTTCGATTTTATACATAAAAATTAAAAAAATTCAAAATAGTTAATCTTTTAAGTAAAATCATTATTAATAATATCATGGCATAATATTTAAATACTAAACTACTAAATTTCTAAACATTATTAGTTAGAGCATAAATTTAAGAAACTACTATAATATACAAAATTTACCTACTTTCCAAGTTAAAAAAAAATACGGAGTTCAACAACATGCAAAAAATAAAAAATTTGTATTTGTCCTCTCATCCATATTGTTAGTTGAGTAATTTTTAATTTCATAAAATAAAAACTTATTTAAAATATATAAAAATTAACTACGTTAAATGACAAAAAAAACAATAACGTTATTCATTTACCAAAAAACACAAATAGTGAATTACAACAGTTAAAATAAAGAAACAAATAGGAAATATATAATCTAGACGTTAACCTTTTTAATAGTATCTAGACGTACTTTACACATGCTGCAAATATAATCTAGACGTTAACCTTTTTAATAATATCTAACTTTAATGAAATATTTACCTTAGAAGACACAATTTGAGTTTGTAATATATTTAAAAGACACATTGTACATAGTAGACACTTTATCCTAGAAAATTGACCAATATACCCTATAACTAAGTGAATGGTTTTTCAAGTTGCTCCTCTCTTATCCTCGTTACCAGCCACTTGTTTTTGGAAATCTTTTGTTTTTTGCTATTTTAAAAAAAAAATCAATTATTCTGTTTTTTTTAAATAAATTATCTCTTCACGTTGTTAGATCTAGAAAAATAGAAACATGATCCCTTTTTTCCTTGATTTCTTTTCGATCTAGAAACTGAATCGTACATAATCAACTCCATTCCTATTTATATTCAAAATTAAAAATAGATCATCTTTTCTCTTCTTCGAATCCCTAAATCTAGAAAAGTCTGGAAACAAATAATCTTATTTACTGAGTCATTGTCTTTTCCAAAACAATTTAAAATTGTGGTTGTCTCTGTTCTTCATAAATCCAAGTAAACAAGCTCTCGACATAGTTAAGAAATTTTATTGGCAAGACTCCTACATAGAAAATTAGAGAAAGGGCTCCTAATCCCTTTTTCTCTTTTTCTATTTTCTCAGCACAAACAGCTTATTGTGTTCTCTTAACCAATTTTCTCTTCGTCTTGTGTTCTCTTCTATTGTTTAGTTTCACAAATAATCTCCGTCATAGAAAGTTAGATTTTGATTTCAAAAGTAACTACATAAGTCTAATAATCGTGGATGAGTTCGGGTTCGCCGTGGGTGAGCTCAGATTCGTTGTGTGTGAGCTTGGATTCGTCGTGATTGAAATCGGGAAGCTACAGTGGAGTTTCAGAGATTGGATAAGCTCGGGATTCAGCGACCGTCTCAACCACAACTTTGTCTCCATGCTTCTTCAGTCCACATCTTTGTGTCCATTCACATGACTCGATTGTGTTCTCAGCTTTAACAACAACTCTCTGTCTCCCCAAGAAGATTTTTGCAACAACAACAATCCCCTTATATCTCTTCACCACCACTTCACAACTCATTTGACCACATCTCATCGCCCAACCACACAACACCCGTCCACACAGCTGGACACACGCCTCTCATCCATTCATCTCCTAACCATACAACTCCTGTCCACACATCTGAACATAAGCCTCCCATCCATTCATTTACTGACCACACAACTACTGTCCACACATCTGAACACACGCCTCTAATCCATTCATCTCCTAACAATACAACTCCTGTCCACACATCTGAACATAAGCCTCCCACCCATTCATTTACTGACCACACAACTACCGTCCACACATCCGAACACACCGCCTCCCATCCATTCATCTCCTGACCACACAACTCTCCTTCAACCAGCGTCTAATCATATATTTGCTAATCAAACTTCGTCTAACCATAACCTTTCTGACCACAGATCACCAAACCACACATGCTACACCTATATTCCATGACGACACCTTTCTTTGTCGATACCTATAAAATTTAAAACGCAAATCTTAGTAACTGCTCACCTTCCCTTCGCTATAGCTCCCATGACGCCGAGCTCTGACATAAAATTTAAATTCTTCACTTACTTTTTCAACCTTCAAAACCAATTAATTACTACCTAAAAAGTATGTTTTTCATATCCGTTTGATATTCTGTCTTTAAATTGATCCAGTGCCCATAAATCATTAACACAAAAATATTAGCTCTTTTATCGAAAAAAAAGTGAAGCTAAATCAACCCTTGAATCAAGACTCTCTCTTTTAATCGTGTGGCTACAATTTGTTTCCATTATCCCATAAAGCTAAAATCAATTAATTTTTTAAATAAACTAATAAGAATACAAGTTGCTACTTTTTACTTTTTCCAACTACACAAAACAATACCAGATCGTGAATAAAGGGCATCGTTGTCCATAATATTTCTAGATTCTATTAAATGTGTGCCAAAGACAGATTGTGTCTTTTAATGTTGAACAAAAGACAAATGTGTCTTTTATGGTAACTAACTCAACTTTAATTAATATATATATACGATTTTTCAGTGATCTATTTATTTGTTACGTGCTTGAGTAATCCAGTTTTGTAACGATATTTCACTAATTTCTTAACTTATATATAGCATTACTTTACCAGTTGCTCAAAATTTGAGGGCTCGTGGTATTAAATGTGACACCCGATTTCGTTTATGTGGCGTGGAGGAAAAATCAATTAATCATGTTTTATTTGAGTAGCCCTCAGTGTTGCAGATATAGGTTTTGTCAAATATTCCTTCCTCTCTTGAGAGTTTCCCAACTTCTTTGGTGTTTATTAATATGGATTATTTTTCTAGCGGTTGCCAAAGGACCAAGATTTCAGTAACTTCTCATGGATATTGTGGTATATTTAGAAAACTAGGAATAAAAAAGTATTTACTTATACAGTTCGAAATCCCCAAGCAATTCTAAGAATTGCCGAAGCAGAGGGACGGATAGAGGCTCAACTTACAATACCAAAGAGGAAAGCTCCGAGTCCCCAGGATTTTAACTGACAATCGAGAAATTCAAGAATTTTCTTTATCCACGATGCGTGGAAGAAAAACAAAAAAATTTCAGGGCAGGGGTGGTTCTCTATAGTGGCAGGCTCAGAAGAGAAGATAATGGGGGCAATTAATCTCCGAAGAAGATCATCAGCCTTACATGCAGAATGTGAAACTTTGATATGGGTTATGGAGTGCATGAAGACCCTCAATTACTCAGAAGTAGTTTTTGCAACAGACTATTCTCAGTTGGTAAAGATAGTGTTCTCATCTGACAAATGACCCGCTTTTGCTACACTTGGAGGAATTCCAGCGAAGTAAAACTTTCTTTCCTTTCTTCAAGATTCAACATATACCAAGGGCAACTAATCTAGTGGCAGACAAATTTGCACGAGGTGCTCGATGTTCTCTTTAATTTGTGTTCTATGTCGATTCCAAGCCACCGAGTTGGTTCTCTGGACCGGTTGGAAATATTTTATAGTTAGTTTATTGCTGTCAAAAAAAAATACATATATATAGCAGTTATTATTATCTGTAGATGTTAAATTTTCACTAAACTTCAAATAAATGTTAGGAACTTGCTGGAGTTCACCAACGTGTGGTCACAATATATGTTTAGTTACATGTTAATTTATATTGTATTAGATATTAATAAATATAGGGGATATATATTTAGTATGATGTTAATGTCTACTGTAGTAGTTACTAGTTGCAATAAATTTTATAGTCTTCAACTACTATTTAACTTTCACATACATATAGAATTTGCAGTAATATTATTGTATGATCATTGCGTTTAACGTATATTTTAGAAGTTATAGCTTGTTGTGTTTAATGTTGTAGGTGGACGGGCGTAATGTCCATCATAGAAAGAGTTGGCTAGCATGATGATATACCAACTAGTCTCCTCTTCTGTCACTTGGAACTTGTTGCGTGAAAGTTCTCATGTCGTTGTGTGGCATGAAGTAGTCTGGTTTGGAGAAGAAATTCCTCGTTGTTCTTTTATTACATGGATGTCTATGCCAAGAGATTGTCAACTAGAGATCGATTAATCCAATGGAGATTAACAGTATGATGCTTGTGTGCTGCTGGTGCTATTTGGACTAAGTTCTGTGGCAGATTTATTACTATTAATCAACAAGCTCAAAACGACACAGCTGTGACAATGAATCATAAAGTGGCCCACAGCAGAAGAAGCCCAACGAAGCAAAAAGTCCAAGACTCTGCAATTTGCCCGCGCAACGGTCATGTTCAAAAGGAGAGGTCAAAAGCAAAGTACGAGTGACGCAAGCTTGCAGAGATGTTAAAGACATCAAGCTGTACAACTCATTTTCGGCCCTTGATTCATTGAAAGACTGCGATTGCTCCATCTGTCTAGAACACTATGGTTTCACTCTTGTTCTATAAATAAGAACCTTTTGTAATCGATGAAGTCAAGAATAAAATACATGAAAATTCAGTACATTTTTCTGTTAAAAGCTTTATGGTATCAGAGCTATGGCAATGGAACCGTATACGCCTCCCTCTCTGGAGATTGTAAACTCAGTCACTGTCAAGCTTACCAACAAGAATTAAATCTTGTGGAAAAGACAGTTCAAAGTGTTTCCCAACGGTCAAGGTCTGTTGGGTTTTGTCAGCGGCTCAACGCCACCTCTTGTCCTTAATCTTCATGTTCCAGGCATCAACGGATCTACCACTCCAGTTCCAAATTCAGACTATGCTCTATGGTTTCAGACGGGTCAAGTCATACAGTCGTGGCTTCTGGGGTCATTCTCTGAAGACATACAAAGCCTAGTCCTCCACTGTGGTACATCTAGTGAGATCTGGTTCACTTTGGCTAGTCACTTCAACAGATCTACATCTGCTCGTCTCTTTGAACTTCAGAGAAAGCTTCAGACTATCTCAAAACAAGAGAAGACGATGACAGACTATCTGAAGGAAATCAAGAGCATATGCGACCAACTCTACTCCATTAGAAGTCCTGTTCCAGAGAAGATGAAGATATTTTCTGCTCTGTTAGGTCTTGGAAAGGACTACGAACCCATCAAAACCAGTATTGAGGGATCTATGGATGCAGATCAAACTCCAACGTTTGAAGAAATTGTACCTCGTCTCACGGCATTTGATGACAAACTTAAAAGCTACCAAGTAGACACCAGAGTTACGCCTCATCTTGTGTTCAACACCATCAGTGGAAGACCAATCTTTACCAGAAACAGAGGAAGGGGACGTGGTGGACGAAACTTCTTCTCCACGAAAAGCAGAGGCTTTCCTCAACACATCTCCTCATCCTCCTCACCGAGATCTTCTGTGTCCTCTGATGGTGACTCTAGACCGGTGTGTAAGATCTGTGGGAAAGAAGGTCATGTTGCGATAAAGTGCTGGCACAGATTCGATAACTCGTATCAGTTGGATGAAGTGCATAATGCCCTAGCTGCTTTACGCATATCTGAGATCTCTGATGTAGCAGGTCATGAGTGGTTTCTAGACGCTGGAGCAACAGCACACATCACAAACTCTCTGATGCATCTACAACAAGCTCATCATTATCAAGGCTCAGACTTTGTGATGGTTGGCAATGAAGAGTTCTTGCCCATCACGCACACTGGCTCTACAAGTATCGCATCTTCCTCAGGTAAGTTACCTCTGAAAGACGTTCTTGTATGTCCCAATATAGAAATATCCTTACTGTATGTGTCAAAATTTATCAAGGATTATCCGTGTGGTTTTAACTTTGACTGTGATAACGTATGTGTGTATGAAAAGGGAACCAAGAAGGTTCTTCTACAGGGAAGAAACACTGATGGGTTATACAAGCTGAGGGGTCCTGATGCTCATGCCTTCTTCACAATCAGACGTGTAGCTGCTAGTGATAAGTGTGGCATCAACGGCTAGGCCACCCCAACCCTGTTATCCTGCAACATTTAGCTTCTCTCAAGACTATTCAGATAAATAAAATCTCCAAGTCTCAGTGTGGTGCGTGCAAGCTTGGCAAGAGTACGAGACTTCCCTTTGAGGCATCTTCTTACGTTGCTACAAGACCACTTGAACGGATCCTCTGTGACTTATGGGGACCGGCACCTGTAGTTTCTGTTCAAGGCTTTCATTATTATGTAATACTTGTAGACAACTTCTCTAGACACAGCTAGCTATTTCCTTTAAAGAAGAAGTCAGAGTTCATGTCTGTATTTGTTGCCTTTCAAGCTTTAGTTGAGAATCAGTATTGTACTAAGATTGGCTCTTTTCAATGTGACGGAGGAGGAGAGTTTATTAGTACACAATTCCTGCAACATCTACAACAAGCTGGTATTAAACAGCTTATCTCATGCACATATACTCCCCAACAAAATGGGTTGGCTGAGAGAAAGCATAGACAAATCGCTGAAGTCGGATTGTCTCTACTATTTCAAGGGTCTGTTCCTCATAAATATTGGGTTGAAGCATTCTTTACAGCCAACTTTCTAAGTAACATGCTTCCCCACAGTGTATTGTCTGACTCCAAAAGCCCTTATGAGATTCTACACAAGAGGTCTCTGATATATTCCTTACTTAAGGTGTTTGGATGTGCATGCTTCCCACCTTTGAAAGACTATGCAAGGAATGAGTTTGACCCTAGATCACTCAAGTGTGTGTTCTTAGGATATAGTGATAAGTTCAAGGGCTATAGGTGTTTGTTGCCATCGGCTGGAAGAGTATACATCAGTCGACATGTGAAATTTGATGAACAAGATTTTCCCTACTCAAATGTGTGCAGACATCTTCATCCTCCTCCTGCAACTAGCTTGATGTCAGCTTGGTATAAGAGTGTGGCTCCTGTCATTACTGAAGTCTCAAGCTCTTCTGAATCAGACAAGACCTCAGCTACAGACGATGATGATGCTGATCAGTTGTCTCAGACGCTGCAAACTCCTGTGATATTGCCTCATACACCACACAAACTGAAAGTGGTGCAACCTGTGTCCGCAGATACTGACAGCTCCTCACCTAACCAAACTGAATCACCTATTTTATCAGTGGAAGAAAATGATAGAATGATGAGTCAAGAATCAGCCAGAGAACCGGTTCGACACAAGATAGTGACAAGATCTAAGTCTGGAATTGTGTAGCCAAACCCAAGGTATGCCTTACTCACAGAAGGTGTTGTCCTAACTGAACCAAAGACCATTGCAAAAGCTCTCCAACACCCGGGTTGGAACAACTCTATGCATGAGGAATATGAAAACTGCATAGCAACGAACACATGGTCTCTTGTTCCTAGAACTTCAGATTTGCATGTACTAGGAAACAAGTGGAATCACAGAATCAAACTGGGATCAAACGGTCAAGCTAAGAAGCTAAGATCAAGGCTGGTTGCACAAGGATGTGGTCAGGAAGAAAGTGTTGGCTACTGGAAAACATATAGCCCCGTGGTAAAGACGGCAACAATAAGACTAATTATGCACACTGCTACAGTGATGAGTTGGGATATAAAGCAGATGGATGTTGCAAATGCGTTTTCACATGGAGATCTAACTGAAACTTTCCACATGAAACAGCCGGCTGGGTTCAATGACACGTCCAAATCAGACCATGTATGTCTCCTACACAAGGTTCTAGACAGTCTAAAACAATCATCAAGAGCATGGTTTGACAAGTTTATCTCATATCTTCTAGAGTTCGGCTTCAAATGCAGTGTTAAGGATCCTTCTCTATTCATTTATTACAAAGGAAAGGATGTCATCATTTGATGACCTGAAGTTCAAATCGGCATCTATTCATCATCAACGCCAAGTGGCTCTTGGGGTTCTACTTGTCAAGCATGTTCCAGCAGCTTTACAACTTGCTGATATTTTTATGAAGTCCCTTCCATACTCTTCATTTGATGACCTGAAGTTCAAACTCGGCATCTATTCATCACCAACGCCAAATTTAAGGGGGACTATTAATCAACAAGCTCAAAATGGCACAGCTGTGACAATGGATCATAAAATGGGCCAACAGCAAAAGAAGCCCAACGAAGCAAAAAGCCCAAGACTCTGCGACTTGCCCGCGCAACGGTCATGTTCAAAAGGAAAGGTCAAAAGCAAAGTACGAGTGACGCAAGCTTGCAGAGATGTTAAAGACATCAAGCTGTACAACTCATTTCCGGCCCTTGAGTCATTGAAGGACTGAGATTGCTCCATCTGTCTAGAACACTAGGGTTTCACTCTTGTTCTATAAATAAGAACCTTTTTGTAATCGATGAAGTCAAAAATAAAATACATGAAAATTCAGTAAAATACATTTTTCTGTTAAAAGCTTTAGTTACCACCCCTCCATCAGAGCTCTCTTTTTCGGTCTGGATGTGTTTTGAATTATCAAGGTCTCTACACATCACAGGTGGAGATTGTTATGATGAAGCTTCTGTTGTAGGTCGTTGAATATTCTCTGTGGAGAGAGCGTAGTGGCAGCATTTTCAGAGACATCAGTCACCAACCGATGGTTTTCTTTAACATGGTGGATCGGCAGATAAGAGACTGGTTGCTCTAGCTTTCACCAGCACCAAATGATGTTCACTCTCTTCTTGAGCTCTACTTTTGGTTTATTGCTCCCTTTAGCTAATGTTGTTTTTTCTGCTTTTCTTTTATTTCATGTTCTTAATATGTTGCTCTTGCAACATGTAAAACTCAAGAGATACACATACACTTAACTAGTTCAAATAAATAGTGGCGTTTTAAGTCAAATTAATAACATGAATCAATACCATTAAAATAGGATCATTCTCTTTAATGAGATTTTTATCTTTTCCAAAAATACCCTTAATTTTATGAAAAATTTTAATTTTTCATTAATGGCAATTTGATATTTTTATTTTAAGCCTAAAAACTATATATTAATGGGTTTTATTAATGGGTCAAATTCACCTTCTAATTATTAGTCCGCCGGTCTTGCCCCATTCGACCCGCCACGGAACGGGTGAATCGATATTTGAAAAAACTAAGTTGTGGGTGCGGGTACAGGTGCAGGTCAAATATATTTTACGCGGGACGGATGCAGATTGTTCTAATTTCAGTTGTGGGTATTCGGTAATCTGCAAAAATAGAAAAAAAATTTTAAAAATTATTTTTTCAAAAATATACTAAATTTGGTTAAAAGAATTATTTATTTTTAAAAAACAAATAAAATTTTAATTAAAAATATACTATTTAATCTTATTTTTTAGAAAAAATAAAAAAAAAATTATTTTATTATTAAGAATTATCCACAGGTCCCACGGATTATCCGCAAAATTAAATGAGGCGGATACGGATAAAATTTCTTTTCTTTGCGGGTTGGGCAAGGCGAGTTTGACATTCTTCCCAGCACCAAACATAGTTAATTGATATTATTTTTCCAAAATAAAACTACGCAATTACATATAATACATTTACATATATATTGATGATAATAATAAATTAAAATCTACAATAATTTTAGAAAGTTATATTAGATAAGAACATTTTATATTATCAAAGAAAAAAAACTTATCGATTCATCTGTAGATAAAACAACAAAAATGTTACCCGCGCTTTTTAATCAATCCGTTCGGTTCGAAAGTGTTCTCAACAAAAGAAAAAAACAAACTCTTTTGTTTGTTTGTTTGTTAAAGTAATAAAGAACAAAATTAGGCTCCAGCATAAGGGTTAATCTTAGGTTTGTCCTTGACAAGACCACATTGAAGGCTTGACTCCGGCATGTTGTATTCGTCCCGGAGAGATTTTTCTGGCGACAAGACACTTGCGTAGAGTTGCTGTCCCAAGTATCGTCTCTCAGAGTTCTCCGACCTAATGTTCCACATTCCACAGTTGTCGAATGTGAGTAAGATTGCAGCCCAACACTTGGGGTACACTTGGACTGTGTGTCGGCTCACTGCGTCTAGAAGGTTGTAGTTCTTCCTCTTCTCTGGTGTCCATGTCCCTGGCTCAACCCTTTTTATACAATCAAATAAATTGAAATTAGAGGTTACAGTTTGGTTTATCTGTAGTGAAAAGAAAATGGATGTAGAATGTTACTCACGCTACAGCAAAGAAGGAGTAGCCATCTAAATGCCAAGACTGGACGCTCTTCTCATGGTTCTCGAACACGACCTCGATGAAGGTGCGGTGAGTGATGTTAAGAACATTGGGTTCGATCTTGATGTTCTTGATCTGATCCGAGGTAGGGTTGTCGGAGATACTATCGTATTTGAAAACCTTATCAGCAACACCAAAGTACTCAGCGAGTTTCAAGGGAGTCTCGGGGTCTGTGTGCGAGACTCCGCTGACCGCGTACCTAATCTTGCCATCGACCTTTCCCTGAGTGTTCACGAGCTTGATCGTTCGAGTGATGTTAATCTTTCCATAATGGTAAGAGCCCTGTGGGTTAGGTCTAGCTGCGCTGGCTGTCAAGTTCCACCTGAAAGAGCGGAACTGGTTCAAAGACCAAGCCCAGCCAACGGGAGCCGCTGGTAGCTGAGGAGAGGCAAGACCTTTGCCTCCCTCGTAGCGGAGAAGCCCTGTGGTTGCCAAAGCCTTCTTCAAGAACCTTGTGGAAGCCACCATGTAGTAATCTTTAGGTTCTTGGTTTGCCGTGATAATCACGCTAAAGCATTGACCGACGTGGACATCTAGCGAGTCATAATCATTCTGGAGAACATGTGAGCCTTCCATCTCCACAAGCTTCATCTTGTGGTTCTGAATCCTGAAATTGAGTGATGTCTTGAGACCCACGTTACAGATCCGGACTCTGTAGGTTTTCCCTTGCTTCAAGGTGAATAGAGGCTGGTCGGAGCCATCGTCTTTTCCAGCCTTACCGTTGATGAGAATGCCATCCGGATGGCCAATAGTACGGCCACTATCTAGGAACTTCTTGAGCTGAGTGTGGCTTTTTGTGTACCAATCGTTTATAAGGACTGTATAGTCATCTTCAGGGTCAGCATAGGGGACGGGGATTAGGAGACGGCTGTTCACTCGGAGGCCACCAAAGGCACCCGCAGCACGATGCATAGCCGTGGTTGGGTAGTAGAAATAGCTACCGATCTGATCCTTTGGCTGGAAATGGTATGTGAAATTCTTACCTGGAGGAATAGGGCACATTGTTCCGGCTGTTCCATCTTGCCATGAGTTCTTTCTATGCTGGATTCCATTCCTGTTTACAAATACTCCAAATAAAACACGAATTCTAAGCTATTTGCAGCACTGGAAATTTAAATCAAAACAAACTAACTTATAAATGTTGGTAATGCGGTAAACATTTTGTACATTTTAAAAACTTGGTTCTTCTTTTTTTCCATTGTTATCCATCAAAAAACTTGATTCTACTTTTTTATCATTCTTACCAATTGTATATTATTGGCATGTTAAACATGTAACAGTCCATCTTCAATATGTTTATTAACTTTTCAATGAATTTATATGTAATAAAATGACACTTTATAAAATTTGAAGAGGGGATACTGAAGGCCTGTTCAAGAATACTGAAGGGCGGCCTTTAAGCATAGAAGTATACCAGTTAGCATCCAAATTGTCCAAAAAACAAAAAAAAGCATCCAAATTTAGGGATTTTATTAATGTTTTCCGTGATAAAAAAAGTTTCAAACTATATTATCGAAAATGGTATTTTCCATGTAAGAATAGAAGAAAGATATCAATTTTATTTTAGAGTAAAACTAAAGTGTTTTAGTGAAAATGTAATGTATAATAACATTTATAGTCAAATATAGGATATGTGTTGTAAATAACTTAATTAAAGCTTGATTGGTAGATGTTGTAACTTCAATTTTTTTTTGCTTTAAAATATAAGTTGCAGGTTTTCAACTGTACTAGCTGTAGATAATATTGGTATATAATCATATCAATAAATTTCAAAACACTAAATATAAAGTTCTAGAAAATTTTAATTTTCAAAGCTACTATATTTTTTATTCTGATTCTTAGGCTGTAGTTTAATTTATTGAACTAAATTTAGCTATGGAAATCATTTTGAGCACTTACCAATCACCCGTTTAGAAACAACAAACTTTTGTTTTTATGATTATTTTTTAGAAAAATCATATTTGATTATTCATCTAACATTCAATTATTTTACGGTTTGATGATTAGTCACCTGATACACAAGTGAAGCTCAGTAAATATTAAGTTTCGTAAGGGGCAAGTAAAGAGGACGGTCTATTATGAATAAACGTACCAAGTAATGAGGAAAGGTTCGTCGAGGTTGTTAAAGACATTAACTATAACGTTGTTGTTAGAAGTTGAGTTGATGTTAGGACCAGGGAATTGACCGTTAATGAGAATGACTTGTTGTGGAACACCGAGGGGAGATGCGGATCCATACGTTACGTTCCACACGTGGTGAAAGTAAGGATCCTCCGCTTGGACCATCACGACTGTCGCCGTCGCGACGCATAGGCACACGGCCAATAGTTTAACCCGTACCTTCATTAATAATAAACTTTCTTTGATCGATGAAGTTTGTGACTTTTTTTTTTTTTTCAAGTGTAAATAAACGAATTTGTTTTTAATGTTATTTGAGGGGTTGAATTTCGTTTTTTTTTTCAATTGTTTAATGAAGTTCTTATAGTTTAATCGAATAAAGTTTCCTTGTTTTTCTTGTTTCTTTTTAAGTCCACTCATTACGCTTTTCCTGTCATCCATATTAGGAATGTTCAATTTTGACCTCTACGACTCCACTATTTTGAGTTTACCATTTTCTGGAATTTGTTTCTTCCCAATTCTTTTTGAGAATTTTTGCTAATTTTAGAAAATATGTCTAAGTCCGTTCTCATATGACCAAACTTTGTTTCTTATATGAATCAATTTGTTTGTGTTTTTGATGCCATATTTTGGATACAATCAATTAGGCCACTCTCAAATAGTTAGTTATACACATTGGTTTTTAATGTAAGAACTAAGTAATAATCCGCGCTTTGCACGGAATGAGATTATTAATTTCATTTTTTTTAGGATAAGATGATGTTATGTCTGTTTAATTCTACGTTACACGGAATCGCCAATGGAGATGCATTTCTTATTTCCGAAGTGGAATCGAAAACGTTCAGAATCATATCAAATCGTCACGGAATCACGTTTCCAGAATTGTGATGTTTGAAAGCATGACGGAAACGCACGATTTATAGGTGGAAGCGTGATGGCGACTGAACAGAAGCTTGACAGTGGCTGTACTTTTTGATGTGTAAGGAAAATTGAATTATTCTTGTGGGCTTGCAAATTTTAATTGATTTATAATCCAATTTAACTCATTGTATTTTTAAAATCTTAAAACATAAATAACAATAGAACTGAACACTAGAAACGTAAATATATTTTAACTCCACGTTTCTGAATAACAATCTAATTGTAATATGCTTTTTTCACTTATTCGTTTTGCTTCATGTTGATTGTATTATCAGTTGGTGTGTGTGAAATAATTAACTCTCGTACTTTACTTTAGCAGTTTCAAAGTATTTATATATATGATTTACACATGTTATATTATATTTGTTCTTTGTAATTATACATATTCTTATTTGAGTTATAGTATATGAATTATGTACTAAGTTTTACTATTTAAAATATTTTGTTCAATATATTAACTTAGGTGTTATATATATGCTTACAACAAGTATCCACTTCCTAAATATTTCTAAAATTGTGTTTCCGCACTTTCTATTGCTTCCGTGTACCCACTTCTATTTCCATGTAACATAGGTTTAATCTGGATATCGGTTCGATTTTAGGTTAATTTTTTTGGTATTTAATTTGTTAAATTATAATTATAATTCTTAATCAATATTTTTATATTTATTCTTTTAAAATACTTGAGCTTTTTATTTTTTTTAATGATAACCAAAAACTATTATTATTTTTTTGGTTTCATGTTATATGAATTTTAAACAGTCCTAATGTCAAACCAATGACTTCAGATTATAATTTTCAAAGGAATGAAAATTAAACCAAATCAAATCAAATCTAGATAATAATTAAAGAAAAATAAAAAATATTAAAAAAAATCCTTTCATTAAAATTTGGTCAACGGTGAATGGAAACATAAAAAAAAAAAAAAAATTTAGCTTCCAAGCGAATTAAAATCCTCATTTGTAATGAATATTTAGTTACATAGGTGCTCACGTTAATGTGAACATGTATGTAGGGTTAGCCAAAATATCCATAAATTTTGATTTTACTTATCATCATTTTCGATTTGAACAAAAAATCTGGTTATTTGTAACTCTACAAAAAAAACAAATACTAATATGCAATATCACGTAAAAGACGAAGCAAATCACAAATACTAATATTTTTAAAATAGATATTAAATCTAATCTGTTATATGCTTATATATATACATATACTTATTGAAATATATATATAAGTTATGTAAATAATATATTCTATACAATATAATATTTGTATTTACTAAATTTATTAAAATAGGTATTAGTATTCAAAAAAGTAAATAACTTTTTTTGTAACAAAATTTTATTATTTTGGATTTTTTATTTATTTTAAATTTATTTATTTATTTTTATAGATCGAAACTGGTTAAAATATACTTTTTTGAGGACATTGTATATCTAGATGACTACTAATCGAATCGAATTGGATAACTGATTATTCAGACGAAACATATTGGATCACGAATACCTCCAAAACATTGGATATCTTGTCCACTATTACATGTATCTATATGTAAAAAAAATATAAATGTGGTTGATAAATATATAAAGATACCATAATTAATATTTTTAAAAAAATTGTTCAAAATAAAACATAAAATAGAATAGTCTATTAAAAGAAATTAAGTAAAAATAAAATAAACTTAGACAATAGTAATTCAATTGTAAATTGTTTTTCTGTATAGAATTTTGTATAATCCATAGAACCGTGTATGTAAGTTTTTTATTAAAAGAAATGTAAAATAGTATATAGTGAGAACGCATTTATGTAGAATTTGGTCGATAAATTTTCTGCATGTGATACGTCAGCGTACTTATTATTAAATCGCTGTAAGGCTGCCACATACCAAACGTAATATGAACACATTAAATAACAATGATTTTCCTTTAATATATAGGGGATAAGTAAATAAGGAATTAGAGGTGGTTTAACAAAAAAACACGGAACTAGAGGTCAAATCATGATGACAATGGAATGGGTGGTACCAACAAGCAGATCCGGCTTTGAGCTTGAACGAGTCAAGGGCATTGCGGCCTTTCATATTATGAGGCTTAGTTCAGTCCTAAATTTCGTTAGTTGAGTGGTAATTTAGATATCTTTTAAATAGAGATGGAGAATTAGAATCTGGCGATATTGTATATTTTCCATCCATACATCTTCTATGTTACATCATTTCAATATATTAAAATGGTTTATCTTTTCTTTAGTTTGTGGTTTTGTAAAACTTGGACCATGCCAACTAGCAGGTTGAATAGAAGTGGAACAAGTGTGATTAATACAGAATAATTAGGTCGATCGTTCGCATCATTCAGGCGCTGATCGCAGACCTATCAGAACTAGTCCCTACCGCTCTGAGATCAAGAGGTCTAAATCTACTTCTGTGCGCGATAAGCAAAGGAGAGAACCCTACAACCGTAAAGCTAAGTCCAACTACTACTCCCCACAAGAGTTGGACAATGAATTCTCCTATCACTCCAAGGAGTACAGACGCCGTGGTACTGTTGCCTCCCCCAGAGACTCCACCCATAATAACCAAAAAAGTACAACATCGAAACAGATGTGGATTGACAAACCCCCACAACATCGACCAGCGTCTCCTAACCCCCAGCCTCACCATGAACGTTCAGGCTCCTCAAGGCCACCCCAGCATTATTTGCGGGATGATATCCCCTTTGTGGCATTGCAAGTTTCTATGACGGAGGTGAGAGATGCGATGTCTAATTACACCAACTGCCCTGGCCCTACAGAAAGCGCAGCAAGGAGAGAGAAATTCCGCCAAGTTGAAGAAGCAGGGGAAGTTGAGAAACTGCTGGATTTATGCTAAAGGCTCCTGGGAACACTATTGACATGAAGGAATTACTGAGACAAAATAAGATGACCATTGGTGCGAGAGTGACCATGAAGAGCTTGACCAATGGTCAACCATAAATAAGATGGTTGGTACAAGCGTGACCATGAAGGGCCTGACCATATGGTCCACTTCAAATACAATGACCATTGGTGCAAAGTGTGACCATGACAGAAGGAGAGCGATGTTAC
>CAKOAT010281821.1:222229-247217 GCA_932364175.1 Eruca vesicaria subsp. sativa | reverse complement strand
CCAATGAACTCTATCGTTCAGAAGCAAGGCGAGAGGAAGAAGAGAAGAAAACCTTAATATTCCCTACGGGCCACAAACATTGATAATTCTAAAGCCCATCAGTATCACCATATAAACGAAACAGCCCAATTCTAGATGGGACACGTGGCAGCAATTGCCCCTAGAAGCAGGGAAAAAACTCTACTTTATTAGTAAAGATGGCCTCTAAAATGACATTAAACGGGCCTTTGGTAGCAATGAATGACCATTAAACTTGTTTAACAGATTTGAGTTTAATGAGGTTTCTTCATTGTGGATAGATATATTTATTGGGATCAAAGTAGCATACAAGATGGGCATGATCAAGTTAAAGGTTATAAATGGCTGATCAATTTCCATAAACGATGAAGCAACCTGAAGAAAACATGTCTCATTGGTGAGTTTTAGGTGTTGGGATTAACAATGATTTATGCGTTACTTAAATTATGTAGTATTCATTATATTACTATTTTTTTTTTTTAGCCATGTGTTTTTTCTATTTTAAGAACTAAGATTTCTTTATATACCTTATACTTAGATTATTTCTATTGAAGGTGTCTACTTCAAATTATCTAAAATAAATTTATGTATATATATATATTTATATATATATATATATATATATATTTATGTGTATGTAGTTGTAGGGTTCTAAATTTTATGAGAAACATAACCCAAGATTTCTAATTTGAGATATTTTGGTTTCCGTTTCCCATAAAATTTAGTACCATATAATTATATACAAATATAATATGTCAACATACAAAAAAAATATTTTTAGATTGGCTCGTCTGATCATTATTTGATCTAGTTTAGATAGACGATTAATAAAAAAAATATTTTTTTAGATACTTTGAGGTAGATACGTTAACGAAGGTTCTTTTAGTTCGACGTAATAGGTACATACATTTGTGTTTCAATAAAAAGGTACATGCATTCAATTAATAAAAGAAAAACTGAAAACAAAAGGGAGAACTTGCTGTCTAACCAAATACTAAAGTGAAATTAAGTAATTAACAGTGATTTTTACATCTAATCCTACTATATATTAAATGAGAAGTCACTTTAGTGATTTTTGCTTAGGTGTCTAGGTGAAGTTTAGAATTTTTATTTACTTAATTAAAGATTTTAAAAGGAAACTAATAATAGAATTACCTTATCTAACTATCTTACCAAATAAACAATTAAACATCTTAAATATAAACAAATTAACATAATTTATTCATTGAACCAATTTATTATCATAGATTACATTATATAAATTATTTAAATATAAACTGATATTTTCAAATCTTAGTCTCTCCAACAAAAACGATGATCCAAAAATATATAAATATGTTATATTTTTAGTGAATACAATAATAAATATAAATCTAATAATAATTATACCCATTATATACATATATTCTAAAAATATATCAAATAAATGTCAAAATAGTCAAATATATAATTAAAAAAACAATCATTTTCAACGACAAAATGGTATTATAGTTGAATTATATTAATACGAGACTAGAGTTATTCTATTCATATAGCTTTGAATATAATAAAATTGGCATATTAAATTTTAATAAAAAAATAGACATAAATAAAAACACATGAGTTAATAATAATAAAACCTTTTGTTGTATTCTTCGTGATTTTATATTTGTTCCTATATCATTTTTATTTGTATACGGAAATATTTTTTACGTATTAGTATAATTGTAAACTAATTAGTTTTAGGTGTTTATACAACATAAAAATTGATCAAGGAAGATAAATATAAATGATAAGTTCTAAATAATGTCGAAAATGCAAAATATAACGTAAATTAAATTTAAAATAAAATTATTTTAAAATAATGATAATTATTTTTTGCGGTATAATAATTTTTTAAAATGTATGATAACCAAGTTATAACAAAATTTATACAAATAGAAACATGTTATTTTGATATATTTGTGTCTAATGACATCAGATTATTTAAAAATCTAGATATTTTTGGGATATATAATTAGTTAATCATACCTTTTTTTAAATACAGTAAATCAGATTTACTTAAAATAGGTGTGTATTGAAGTAATTTAAAAAAAAGTTTTAAAAAAAAAATTATTTTCTAATGAAAGTCTTGGTCAAATGAATCAATATTTGATAAGATAGTCTGAAAATTGGAGAGAATTTAATAATGAATTTGTTTGGTTAACTTGCTGTGAGTTCAATTGTGATTTTTACGTTAAAAGCTAAATAAAAAAATAGGTGAGAGAGGGAGAGATGTTGATAATGAGGAGTGAGGGTTATGATCATGATGGATATGAGAGTGAAGGTTATGATCATGATGGATATGATAGACTAAATGTAAATGAGATAGATCATGAAATCATTTAGTCTTTCTCATATTCCGTGGAGTATAAATGGACAAGCGGATGCACTAGCTAAAGAAGAAAGAAGTAGAGGCTATTCATTTCCCATATAGATTAGACCCGGCTATACGGAATTTCTCATCGGAGAATCGACCGACTGGTCACCACTTGATCTAGAGTAAATGGGCGGCTGACAAAAAAAAAATACATGAAATCATTTATTAATATTATGTGTGAGTGCTTTGAAGATTTAACAAAATCTGGTAAAAGTTTTGTAACAAAAAAAAATAGAAAGAGTTTGAAAGTAAAATATTGAGGGTTATAATAAAGATGAGGTAAAAAAGCGAATATAAATGATTGTGAGAGAGTGAATGTAAGTTTGAAATATTTTAAGATTATTTGATCAAGAGAGAAAATAAAAAAGGAAAGCAATCGAAATAGATACAATGACAAACAAAAAGAACGGGAAGAGAGATACAAAAGAGACAAAATGAATGTGTAAAAAAAACAAGAAAAAACGAAATGAATAAAACAGAAAGATATATAAGAAAAATACCTACATAGAAGAGAAAAGAGGTACAATACATTTATACACTTATATCAATTTTTATACAATATATAGTTATATTAATGTCCGCACAGGCGTGCGAGCCGTCCACCTAGTCTCTAATTATATAAAGTACATTTTACTCCTTCTAGAGGAGACCACCTCACTAAATAGATGAATGAGAGATTGCCACCTGTACAACTCTCATAAGTTTTGTTGCTATCGACTGAAAATATTTGTAATGGGCTTTCATGTGTTCATTGTTGGGCTATAAAATTATGTTACTTGCGTTTTCATTTTTCGGGCTTTTAATTAGGTTCTTCGGCTGGTAACAATAAACATAAGAAAAGCCGTCATCTCATTCTTCAACAATTGCGACCTTTAGATATCTAGGGTTCATCTCATCATCTTCCTCTTTATGCAATTAGGTCAAACGTCTATTGAGTTCGGGAGTTTGTGCAAGACGAACCTTCGTGTTGAATCTATGGATCAGCTCTTTTCGTGCGTTTCGATTGCGATCTAGATCTATTGCTACTTTATTGTCCTTCTTTTCTGATTTAGTGACATGGGTTAAATCTATGGGTTCAATTCTTCCCTTTGTACATATTGAACCCGGTTAAATATTTCACTGGGTCCACCACTACTTAACTCGTATGTCTATACATTTTCTACGATCCACTTTCTTGAAATAACAATTCTCTCCAATGAAATTATCATTCACTTAGTTTTAATATTAACACGAAATTATTATGGTTTTATGTTTTCTAGTCTAAGTTGTTTAAAACCAATGGTTCAAAGGAGAGATCTGTTATTCACTAGTCAAAGATGTGACTCACGGTTAAAAACTCTTTTAAAAATAAAGCATTAAGTATCTGAGAGGCTTGAAAGGTGATAACTAAAAAGGTCAATTACTCTAACTTCTTTTTTGAGCAACCAATTACTCTAACTAAAGGTACAATCAATTTTTTTTCTACAACAGTAAAACACGGCTCATATGACGCGTTTATATATTGAGGCGGCGGACATGAAGACAATATTTCAACGGAATCTCCACTTTGTGGGCTCCCCGTATCTAAAAAAGACAACCCAAAACCACTATATTGACTGATTGATTATTTTATCATTGTAACACTTTGAAATATTATCACTCTAGGGCAGTTTTATGTTTTTAATGTCATAAATAGACAGTTTCTACTACACAGACACTTTATCTTAACTATCTCCTCTTCCTCTCGTTAGCCTAGACTACACAGTTACCAAATCATTAACTAAAGATTTTGTTTTAGCGGGAGAAAACCTAAGCCCTTCATCTATATCCTATCCAACGTCCCATATTAAACCTCGAATAAACCTCTCTCTTTGATTAGACATATATCTGTCTGAATTATAAGCCATTGGATTTAATTTACCTTTTGTTTCAATGGACGAGATTTTATGCGTTTGTTTAAGAATTCTTCTCATCTCCATTTCCAATTTCCTACTGTTCTTCTTCTCAATCTCCACAACACTCTAGATCACTGTTTCCAAACAAAGGTTTGTCTTCTAACATACAATTAACATAATCGACCATTCATTAATCTTTGTTCTTATCCATTTTCATATTACAATGGTGGACCATACAGTCACTGTGTACACATGTACTCAATCCCCAACCCCCACACAATAGACAACCCAATCGCCCTCTTCTAGACATAATGTACACATCTACTCAATAACATGTCCACTATAACAGTCACCTAACAGTAAGAACCCAATAGCTCATGTACACATAATTCACTTCCATGTACATTAGAACATTCATACAATACTAATTCAAACCCAACACTTGGACACTCAACCCAACACAGACTTAATGTACACATCTATATATGTACACACACACCCAAAAACCAATGTACTCCATCGCTAAACCATATCATTGATCAGTGGAACTAGTAGTATGCTTCCATCACTACTAGTTGTACAATACCATATATGATAGTGTACATACACGTGATTATCCATGTGTACGCCTATGAACTTGTATATGTCTTGTTCGAAAGCTTGGTACGCATTTTGTTAAACAACATGTACACATGTACACGTTATCACACATGTGTACACATTAGTTTCAGCTTCTTAGTGAGTGGCATTTTAGTAATTATATCTTCGTCTTTCCCAGATTTTTAGGGTTTTCTGCAACACTTTTACGGCTACCATTGATTTTTTTCTCATAATCTTCCATTCTTTTACATTTTAATTGTAGGTTACACTTCAAGATCATAACTTTATCATTTATAAGTAGATTTTCAACTTTAGATTTAAAACAAAATAATGAGCTTTCTGTGAGATTTGACCATTATGTTTCAGATTCATTGTGCAACTGAAAAATGGTGGGATTTTGAGCATCACATCACCACGAGCTTACAGCACAAGGGAAATGAACTGAAGAGCACGATGTGTTGATTTACGGTGAAGAAGAAGACGAACGATAACGATTTTGGCGATCGAGCGGAGATGCGTATATGACTTGGATCGAGAGATTGAAAACTGAGATGTGAAGAAGAAGTTTTTGAAGATTTTTTATTTCTAAATTTTATTTGTTCACTCTTAGGAAAATAAACAAAAAGTTGTAAATCTGAAAAAATTGTATGAGCACTCTAGTTTGATAAAGAGATTCTAGTTAACAATAATTGGTTTCTAGTTACAAAAAACTACCCTAAGAGCATAAACTGCTCTATATTGATATTAAAAACTCAAAACTGCCTCACAATGAAATAAACTCCACTTTGACGCGTTTATATATTGAGGCGGCGGACATGAAGACAATATTTCAACGGAATCTCCACTTTGTGGGCTCCCCGTATCTAAAAAAGACAACCCAAAACCACTATATTGACTGATTGATTATTTTATCATTGTAACACTTTAAAATATACCAAATTGAACCGTACTCTTTATTTAATGCCATATGCTGAAAAAGAAACTTCTTTTTTTTTGGTAAGTGGCAGAGTCTCCTACTTTTTATTTATAGAAACTTTTGGAAATCGTTAAAATTTTAACAAAAATATCGCAACCCAAAAAGATTTGAAACTAAGAAGCTTTCAGATACTAAAGTCTACAATACAATTAAATCAAAGCATAAACATATGTTGTGACACGTTATTTGTTAATGAATCTAATCTTTGATAATTGTAACATTTAAATTATATTATGATCATCTTAAGTAATAAAATTATACTTCTTCTTTTTCATATTAAGTATTTATAGATATGAATTAAGAAAACAATTAATTTAACATACTTTTTATTTAAAAACATAACTATCTATATAATTAACCATATTTGAACCATATAAAAATAAATTATACTACAAAATTAATAATTGTTATATTAAAACTAAAATCAACACTTATTCTATAATAATTGTTTTTCTCTACAACGATAATTAACATAAAACAGACAGCAGAGGTCGCTAACGTTGCTATCTTTCAACATTACGTTTATTTATTATTTTTGCCGCAGTGTCTAGAAAAATAAATTGGTTTTTGACCCATCAACTATATATTTACCATGGAAATAGGTATAAGTTTTCAACGCTGACGCTGGTTGCAGCGTTTGTAAAAAGAAGGATGGTATACCAAATGGATCGGATGGAATGGAACCCACATAATAAAGAATCTATTTAGTAAATCATGGTTATGACTTTGTATCGTTAATCGGAAATCTATAAAATGGGGTCCACCACAGTTTTCTATCTTTTCCGTGAGTGCAACCGGGGATAAATACGTAATTAGCGGAGCCGGTGATTGTGCTACATAAACAATAGTACTAGTATTAAAAAAAGGATAAAACAGTTAAGTTGGTTGATCCTTTAAAAAGCCCAAAGCAAGACATGAGGACAATGAAAATAAAGTTATGTTGAATTTTTAGTCCGCACATCTTAGTTTTTTATATTTTACTCTTTTTAGAAATTATCATTTGTTTTTAATAATTAGTATTATATATTTTACATGGGTATTATCTTGTTAATTGTATATATTAGTTATTTGATATTTTTTTTCTTATACATCATAATTAAATTCAACTAGAATTGGGTAATATTTTTATTTTAGTTATTTTAGTTTGAAACCGTTTAAAATAGCATTTTTAGTTTGAATAAAAAAATACCTTATATTATTTTGGTACAAATATCCAAACTCATTTTAGATATATTGATTATTTGAATATTTTTAGATTTTTCTACATCAGAACCAAACCTACCCAGATTAAGAAAAACATGACTTAAAACTCACCCATAAATTTATTAAACCCATATGATAGCATAATTTCAAAATTCAAAGAACCCAATATTTGAAAAAAGTAATTTATAGCCGAACAGATATCCGACTATCCATGTTTAACTGATTATGTAAACAAATAACAAATTTATTTGTTAATCGTATATTTTTGTCACATATACAACAAATACATTCAAATATGTCAAATTATTATGTTTAACATGTAAAATAAATATTTTTCGAATTATTATCGTAAAAATAATTAATCAAATAGTTAAAACTAGTGAAAAATGTAAAATATGTAATAAACACTTAAAAATATGTAAATTGTGTTTTATACTTGTGTATTAAATGCTGATCTAGATAAAACAATAAATGATGTAATTAAAAAGGGAATGAAAATCTATAAAACCTACTAAGAAGTAGACAAGTATTGTTTTGTATTTTAGTTTTAATAGAATATATAGTAATAAAACACACACATCAAACTATCATTATAATTATTTTGTAGGCCTTGGTTTATGCTTAAAGATTTTTTTTAAACATATTTGCTTTCGTAAACTATATAATGTTTTTTTGCTTTACGACGAAAACAAAAACATATATAATTTTAAGCCCTATTCATTCCAATGTGCTATAAAATATTTATTTTTTATAAATGATATAAATATACAAAAATAATAAATTATATTATATTTCCGAAAAAATTGTTGCATGAGAAAAAAGATGAAAAGTTATAACTTTAGTGATAGCTTTAAATGATATGTCATCTAAGGTATAGATATAATTATACATTTTATTTTCTGTTATTGTATAATAAAATTAATAAAATTATTTATTAGTATTTAAATATTATTATAAATATATTAATTCAATTTTTATTTTCACAGTAAATATTATTCTATAATATTTATAGATAAAATATACAATAAGGCAATAAGTATAAAAAATTTGATAAAACAATAAATAATATTAAATAAGTTGATCAACTATATAATTAAATAAATTAATATAAGTAATAATTCTAGGGAAAATTTGGAAAATACCTTAAAAAGGAAATTATTTTGAAAACTGCACTGTGTTTTAATTCTTTTGAGAACTACACTTTTTCTTAAGTAAAATGACTAAGTTATCCTAATTAGAGATTGATAATTATATTAATAATTGAAGTTAAAAAATAATATTTAAATTAAATTTTAGCTAGATGGAAAAAATTCATAATCATTAAGTATAACAAAGTTATGTTTTGCTAATTGTATTAATCTTTGAACTATGATTAATTTTTTTGGACTTATAACTGTTTCATATTTAGTTTATAAAAATTAACTTCTTTAATAAACATAGCAATTACTTAATTGTCTTTACGTTGCAGCTATCTTTTGATATGTGAAAGACGATGGTTTGTTGCAACTTTTTTTAGATTATATGTGATAAGAATCATAATCTTTTGGCAGTCTTCAGAAATTTACTAAAACACTTAGTACATTATGCATCTTCTATCTCTTAGTTGAAATTAGTTATGCCATTTGGGATTATGTTTTTTTCGTTCTATTTCTATCATGTTCAACAGATAAAAAAATTTATATGTAAATTTTCATACTATTAGAGAAAGTGATAATTTTGTTACGTAAATATATGCTGTATATAAGATATATAAAATTTATGTGTAGGGATAACATTAAAATATCTTTAAAGATTTATCAATAAAGTTAAATGTTAAATATATAAAGTGACTTACGTACATATTTTGAATTATTAAAATATAATATTTAATTTCAATTTGGTCAAAAGTGTCTTATTATGTATATCAAAGTGTAGTTTTCAAAACAAAACTAAACCAGTGTAGTTTTCAAATTTAAATTCATATGCAGTGTATTTTTCAAATTCTCCCTATATTCTAAATATGTAAAATATACACACGAAATCAGAAATCATTGTATTTTAAAATTATTCAATTTAAAAAGAAAATAATTTCCACCTATACTAATGATACACCATCACATAACTTAATTTTTTAAACTTAATATATAGAAAACCAATGAATTATATGATTTACATGATAACATCCATAAATAATTAATTGTTTATCCTGGATAAATAAATTTGTAGATACATAGGTATCGAAATTTTATTCTGTGTCAAACTAAGTTTATAATTTTTCTCATTTGGTGTATAAAATAACAAAATTTGTGTAGATGTAATGTTATAAAAAAAAGTTTTGAAGAAGAAATAGATCATTGTCAAAAAAAAAGAGAGAAGAGAAAATAGATCATTATTTCATACACATTATAAGTATATACTTGGACTTGTTTAGCAAGTAAAACAATTGTATAGTAATTTTCGTCAATTCTCGGTTATAGATTCCTAAACACTGTTTATCAACTTTTAAAAGTTTTACGTTAATTAAAGAAAATCTTTAGTGTGGCTTTTAAAAGTTCTATGACTTGTTCATCATCACCTTTGTCTCTGTTCACATGAGTCGCTTCTGTTTCAACTCTATCCTCATGGGGCTGGGAGCGAATACGTAGCTCCGATGATTATGGGTTTTGCAATCACAAACCAAAAATACGGAAACGATGCATCCACTTTAACTTTCAATTATATCTTTTTTTTGTAACACTTTCAATTATATCTTAATATTAATTAAAAATAATTAAGTGGGTAATAAATACGCGCATACTGTATAGACAAAGGTATTTTATATTGGCAATTTTTTTTTAGTACCGACAAAGATAAACCCTTTTATACTGTATATATATATATGTTTGGAATGAATATAGCTTACATAATACTGAAAATAGATGAATTGTGATACAAACAACGAAAAATGTAGAAAAACTCTAAGGGTAATAAATCTACAAAAGTAAAACAGATAGAGAAGAAATTAATAAAAATATTGCATGGTTACCTAATTTTATTTTCTAAATTTGTATATTCAACTCATTGAGCCTAGTATAAAAACAGAGAAAAGGTTCCTGTCTTTTTCTCTCATTTTCTATAAAAGATAATATTAAATGAATAAAAATAAAACAGAATGTAGGGATTGATGATGCTTTTCCACGTATGTGTTCGAATCCAATCGCCTATAAAACTCAGGCATTAATCCATATCGACCACAACCCTCCTGTCTCTCCTCTTTACAGTCTCTTGACTCTCCGGCCCTAGCTAACTAGCTATGATGATATTTATTATTTTCACCATCCTAATCTCTTCAAGCCTGAGCCCTGTTTCAAGTAAATCAGCACCCACCTCCCCCCAAAATCCTATCAAGGAAAATCCCCACCTACCAAAACAAAACAACAAACAGAAGCCACCTCTACAAAGTGATGATTTGAACTTAAGCTCATCTTTGTCCCCTCCCCAGAGTGAAGCAAGTGCGCCGGTCGATTCCAACCTCGATCTTCATCCTTCCTATCTCTCATCGGCGGGCACTTTTTCACTTCCACCGGGTGATCAGAATGAAGTTACGGCCTTTTCTAGCCACGTAGCTCAGGGAGAAGACGACAGCAGCAGCGTCGTTGATCCGGCGAGTAAGCCCCCACCACCGACGGCTACAAAGTCCACACGTCGAACCTCGTCGTTATCTTCTCGAGAGACGGATACCTCTGAACAGGGCAATCCTCCCCTCAACTCTGTACGACCTCATCCGTCGTTCTCTTCTCCTCAAGGACGACGCAACATGCCGTCCAAGCATCGAAAGGGAAAGGAGCCGATGGGCATTCAGTCTTCTACTAGTCGTCAGCTAACAAATCCATCTCCGGTTCCGGTGGGGACACCATCCTCACCGCTTAATCCGTATACTAAGATTACCACGACTGGTGGTACGTCTTCGTGCTCGATTCAACCTCACCAATCTCCACATCCGTCCTTCTCTTCTCCTCAAGGACGACACAAACATCGAAAGGGGAAGGAGCCCATCTGCGCACATTCTTCTACTAGTCGTCAGCTAACAACTCCATCTCCCGTGAGGACATCTCAACAACCTCAACACTCTCCTGCACATCCGCTTATTCAGGGCCATCGAATCCGACACCAAACTCGAGCCTCACTTCTGCCTCTTACTGCTTTCACTGATGGCAGCCGTGATCCGAATGATACTCACAGGATCGATGATCTAAGTAAATGCATTTTAAACTATTTTTTAATGGCAGGCTTGAGCACCACAGGCGCGTGGGCTCAACAACCGGCGCTTAGTACAAGCATATACGTGCAGTGTGTCTTGAATCAATTAGCTATCTCCACTCTTCTACTTGCACACATCGTTGTTCTCGACAAAAACCAAGAAATGGCTCTCATCATGGTCCGTCTCTCCTTTGCTCTTGTCCTGACCTCAGGCTACCTGTCTGCCATGCCAATGCTAGCTCCATACCTGGCTATTATTATGCTCATCGTTGTTGCTATAGCCTGCTTAATTGCTCATGTTTTTAGCGACTAGCAACTTTACTTTCTTCCCCCGTTTTTATTTGCTTTTTAGTTTTGTTTACACCTGTCTGTTTTTTCTTTTTTCTTTTTTTTTTAATTATATGATTATATATGTGATATCACCTGAAGGTGATATATTTCGTCAAGATCGTGGTACCAAAGTCAATATTAACATAACTTTAGATTTCATTAATTATGATCGGAAACCACACAAAAAAAAAAACAAAAAAAAATCAAATCGTAGATCTAAATCTTATAAAAGAATTTGGGTTTAGTTAATGGGCAGTTAATGTTTTAAACCGAGAGGTTTGGCCCAGTTAATATAAACCGAGAATTCACCAAACAAAAAATTCATTTAACAGCGAAACCACTTTATTGTCACGTTTGGCCCAATGTCTGTTCATGTCGAGACAAACATGTGTCCAAAGTTACAGACCAACATGAGATTCCTTTAATCAGCCTCAATCCAAAAGTTTCCAATACATATATAGCCTAACACTGAAACAGATTATTAGGAATACGCCCAACTCATATATTGCTTGAGTTCCAGCTCAGTGAAAGTGAATTATGACAATAACACGTGAAGAAGATGAAGTTATAAAAATGCATACGGTAAATCATCTGTCTACTATAAATAAAGATTAAAGAAGCAGGTGACAACCAATTTGTAATCCGAAAGAGAAGAACAACGAGAGATAGAGAGAGATATCTGAAATGGAAGGAAGATTATTGGTAAGCTTAAAGATAGACGTTTATCTGAATGGGAGGATATGACACTCACAAAGCCAACTTCAACTCGAATGAAACTTGGAAAATTATTCATTATTGTACGTGTTGTGTGTTGGAGTAAGCTTCAAAGAAAAGGAAACTTGAGTTATAAGTTCCTAACCTAATCCTACCGAGTTATGGTTTACTAAAGAGATTAGGAAATAACTAAATATGTTAGAGCTCATTAGGTTTAGGAGTTATCTATTCCTATATAAGGAGATGCCAATGTGTGGCATAACTTATGAGTTTTGAGATTGAGAGCTTAAGTTTTTGAGTTAGTTTTCTTAAGCATTAATAAAGTGAGTTATACTTTATACGTTCTTTGAAACTCTAGATTGTGCATCAGGAAGTTTCTTGGAGTCAAGGAATTTGATTCCCTCTCAACACTCTTAAATATGCGTTCATGGTATCCATAACAGGCTTGCCACTGGTGACAGAGTTCTGAAGTTGTTAACTCATGATTACCAGAGATGGCAAGTAAGTATTGCCTTAATTCTCTAAGTTCCTTCTCTTTTATCTCGCATATGGTTCAGAACACTATTAGTTTCATTTCAACTTAATTTTTTATGATGTTTTTCTTTTTTGGCAGAGGCACATATATCGTTAACGTCCAAGCAGTCATTTTTTTCCCAGTTTGATATGGAACAGACACTCGTTGAGGCAGAAAGTTCTAACATGTAAGTTTTTTCCTTTCTATTAATACTTCCGTTAAAAACATTTTACCTCGATGGCAAAATGAATGTTTTCCATATGATTTATTACAACAGCCTCTCACTAACTGCGTCTTTTGGTCCTACTTTCTGTTACAAACTCAGGGTTACTGAAAAAGCAATTTGATTATATAAGGCAAGTTAGGCTATACCATCAGTCCTACGTTAATGTATTTAAGCTTTAAGTTTTTACTCATATCTTGTCTTCGTATCGCAACTTCCAGAACGGTACACTCCACAACTATGGGATTGAGTCATAAGATCATTAATACTTTCTCTCTTAAACATATAGTCTCATCAGCCTCTCAAACTCATACTATGAAGTGAGACAAAGATCTAATGATGTGCTTATTATGACTAATAAAATATCATGTTCCATTAGTGAGAAACAATTACTGAAGGTGGGTCTAGCTGTTTTACTCTTTTCATTATAGTTTGTTGGTTCAATGTGTTAGAAGAGAGGCAAGTCTTTGATTAAAGAATTGTCAATTTTCTTTGGAAATATGAGAAGAAGGTGGAAGGAAGTGAGTAAAACTTCAAGTAGTGGTAGAGGAATTGTATGTTGAGTCAATGATTTGGCCTGAAGATGTGGAAATTATCTGCAGGGTAGCTGCTTTGTTATCTCTCACAGCTCTATTTTGATGAAACTCGATAACTATGTAACGTGACAATAACGTTGCTTAATTTGACTTGGCCTTCAACTTTGCAGGTTCATATACTCCCCAATCTCAAGTCTTCACATTGTACAACACACTTTAACAGACAGATAAACACCGTTTAAACATTACATGAAAGTATGAAACGTTTAGTATAGTCGGGGCTAGCTAATTTGCATTACCCTGAAGATGATCCCAACACTCCAAATCCAATCATGACGAAGGTGAAGGACGAGGTAGCCTCTTGCCAATTTCCTATCAGACAAGAAAAAATCTACACATTACAAACAAGTTACACCCCTATACATACACCTGAAACTAACTATTATTCTTATCAGCAACCAAAGATCTCACTTCCTATCATATTGTTTTCATTCTCTAAATCCAAAAGTAATGAAAGAAACAAATCACAAGAGCTCAACAAATACAATACAATGGATCATAATCCTGAGGCTATAAAGAAATGCACACCTCAAACAGTTGGTTTATGTTATCTTCTGTCTTGGCTGACGTCTCAATAAAGAGGTGAGATTATTCATTGACTATATATACTCTTTTTAAAAGAACATGTAAATCGACAGGCACGGTCCTTGTTCTTAATATTTTGCAGATAGAAGAGATGAGCAAGAATATATAATAATATTTTATTGACTAATTTTTTTCAAACAACAACATGAAAGTAGAAACGTAAATGTAAACGGTCGTCTGACACACATGACATGGTTTTTACTCGATTTGCACAGAAGTTGGAACGTAAGATCCCACAAATGGCAAAAGTTGTATGTCAATACATTTTCTAAGATCCACTTTAGTGAAATAACCATTCTCTCCAATGATGCAACTTTGAAACATACTCTTGCCTTCACCGAAAACCACAGCGATGTTCTCCTCCTCCACAATGTAACAACTACTAGTCCCAATATAATAACTACGTACTGGATTCACATCAAACTTGAGGAAATGTCTCCAAGACACAGCATCCGGCTCAACTTTAGTGGTCACCCAAACATTGATCGTATTGATCCCTCTTATTAAAAACCCAAGCTGTTCTTCTCTAACCGTAGATAGAGACACAATATTATCTCCAATACTAGGCTCAATTGGCAGAGGCGGTCCAAACCTCTCTCTTGTAAAATCAAAACACTGTAAGTAACCATGTGATTCCTTATATCTATTATGATTAAAGAAGTAAGTGTCTCCTTTCAGAGACACACCAGAGTTAGATGAACGCTTATCAGGTTTAGAATCAATTACCCTCCATGAATTAGAGTTAGAATCGTAGATTTCGTATTGACCATCACCAGTAGTATAGCAATACACCAAGATTTTGAAGCTACCACACGAGGATTTGTCGTATCCAAAAGCAATATTATCCCAAGATCCGCCACTAGGCCACTTGATCCATCTTCTTTTACACAAATACGGATTCCAAACCACACACATTTTATGAATGTCCCTCACTACACATAGTAATAGGCCATTGCACTGGTAGACTTTCCATATAGATATTACGTCACCTGAATCTTCTCGAGTAACAAGTGTACCTTTACGCTTTATGGATAGTGCAAACTTCTTATCTCGAGTTTTGTAGAGATTGACGTTGATCAAATAAACCCTATGATCCCGCGTTATCATCAGAAACTCTTTTTTCTCGTGATGCTTTGCTAATGTGTTTATCTATGAAGATCTTATCTTTGGATACAGCGTTCCACTTTTTGCAAGTAGATCGTACTGCTTCCATAGATTTCACTTGGACCCTAGAGAGAATCTCCTCCAGCAAATCCATTGGAAGTTTGGATATCACCATCGTCATTGTTTCAACTATCTTCAGGATCAATCTTCACACCGATAAAACCTAGCTAGGTCAACCTTCAAATTCTTTGAGGTTGGTCCGTTGGTGATTTCTTCGAGAGAGCCTATTGAAAGATTGATATTGAAGACTAGACACAGAAACCCTAAAAGTTTAAAAGATATAAAACGGTGAAGCATCTGTCACGTTTTGTAAGTGATTGTTATTCGGCCATTCTTATTTTTGGCTCATTAGATGTTTGAGAATGAAGGCCCAGCTTTTGTAACTTTGTGATCATCTTTAGCTATCTCCTCTTATATACAAACCTTGGTATTTGGTTTGGTTTATACGATTAGTAAGATTTTATATTTGTATTTAGTTTATTAAAAAATAAATACTTGCAATTTCAAATAACTGCTAAAATAAATAACCAACTTACAAATTATCTGCTTACTAGGTGATTTTCCCGTGCTCATGCACGGATATGAATATTTATCAAGTAAATATATTGTAATATATTCTAATTTATTAATTTACATAGATATTTACTTTTAATTATAAATTAATTTATAATTTATATGTATAACTTATATTAATAATATTAGATTATTTTAATTAGACATATGATTTAGTAGATGTTATATTTAATCGGTTAGGTTGCTTGTTTTGGTCAATATTCGATTTGGTTACACTTGTGTATTTTAGATTGCATCTATTTTTCTGAATTCAACTATAATATTTTCCTTCTAAATATACTAAAACTTTAATTATTATTGTATTTAGATTGGTTATCGTCTTATATATGTAAATATATTTTAATAAGATTATGTATAACTTAATATATATTATGCTTATAATGAAATTTAAAATAAACTGAAATTTTGACACAAAATTATATAAATGAATATAACGATAATATTCTGAAGTCTCATTCATATATATATAAATTTTACAAAAAACTGAATTATAACAGTTGGTTAATAATTTTTTTTTCTATATTGATATTTTTGAGTCATCCTGTAATCTATATGTATAAAAATAAATAAATAATTATTCTAAAATTATATGTTCTTGTTGTAGTTAGATCTTTTATTTTTGATATAAGTTAGATTTGTTCCATTACTCGTTTTGTGAGTATATTTAGTTATATATATTTTTCTAATTAAATCAAATCAAATTAGTTTTATTTACCGCTTAATGCAAGTATTTTATAAGATTTTTAATAATTGGACATATGTTTATTTTTAAGATATATTAAAAAATAAAGTGACGATCAATAAGAATTTACAATCATAAATTTGAGTATAAAGATAAACATTTGAAATTTCATGAGAACATATTAATATTTACAATAATTAAATATTTATAAATTCTAAATTATTTTATACCTTAGATTTCTTAAAAGGTAAATTAAAATTTTTTAAACAATCTTAAAAATGAGAACTTAGATTTACTTGAGTATTTTGATTATTTATCTATTAAGTTCCATAAACATAAAAAACATAAAATTAAAAAGCAAACTATATATTAAAAAGAATTTTTAATAATGTTAAAATATTATATTTTCATTTCATTAATAGTGTATAGTGCTATGCTATTTAAAAAAAGATTGAAATTATTTGATTAAAATATTTATTTGTGTTAAAAAAAATATTTTTATTTTTTAATATCTCTTAAATAACCACTAAAAATGTTGTTTTATGAAAATTTCGAAAAAATATTTAATTTCATTTATATATAAACATTTTTATTTCAGAAATATTTCTTTTTTGTATATGTGTGTTTAAAAAGTAAACATAAATTAGAAAAATTAAGTAAAATCTTATTATGAGAAAAGGAAATACATTATTAATATCAATCTTATTTAATATTTTTTTTTATTAAGAGTATCTATGTAATTAACCATCGTGAGAGTTAACATGAGCGCGACACGTAGGAAACTGACTTCTCAAATAATATTATAGAGATATATTTAAATTAAATATTACTATTTTGTGAATTTTCCTTTTTTTATTAAACCATATTATATATACTTATATTTTCGTTTTTAAATAGTTTTTTAAATTTTATAAATGTTTCCTTTTTATTTTATATTATTATTTGGAAATTTTTAAAAAGGAAATAATATTTAATTGTATTTTTAATTCATTAGGGGTATCATAGTAATCAACCAGCGTGAGAGTTAACGTGAACGCGACACCTAAGAAAGTGACTTCTCAAATAATATTATAGAGATCTTCTTTTTTTTTGAAACATTATTTGCTTATCTTTATTACTTTTTATTTGTAAATTACTTGCAAGTTACTTGATAACTATTGATAAGTTATTTGATAATTACTGATCAATGATTTGATAATTAGTGGAAATTTAAAGCTAAATAATTTTATGATTTATAAAAAGATCTTATTGTTTTTCGATATTTTAATCAATTCAAAGAATAGAATAAAAAAAAATTCCAAATACTTATATAAATATATCACTTATGTTTGATTCACTTATGAAAATCAAAATATAAATGAATTAATACTTATGTAAATATAAAGAGTAAGTGTGCCCACTATTTTGCATAAGATCATTATTACTTTCTTTCTCTCTTAAACATATATAGTCTCATCAGCCTCTCAAACTCATACTATGAAGTGAGATTAAAAAAAAAAAATGTCATGATGTGTTTAGTTTGACTTGTAAGATATACATGAATAGGATGTTCAATGATGAGAAACAAACTAAAGGTGGGTCTAACTGTTTTACTCTTTTCATTATAGTTTGTTGGTTCAATGTGTTAGAAGAGAGACAAGCCTTTGATTGAAGAATTGTCAATGGGAAATGTGAGGTCAATGTGGAAGGAAGAGAGAAACTTCAAGTAGTGGTGGTGGATTTGTATATTGAGCCACTGATTTGGCCTGAAGGTGTGAAATTCTATTTAGACTATCTGCTATGTGATGCTAATAACATCATGTAATGTTAATAACATCATCTTATCTCCCACAGCTCTATTTTGATGAAACTCGATAAATATGTAACGTGCCAATACCCAACGTTGCTTAATTTGACTTTGGCTTTCAACTTTCCAGGTTCAGATACTCTCCAATCTCAAGTCTTCACAGTATATACAACACACTTAAACAGATAGAGAGGTACCGTTTAAACATTACATGAAAGTATGAAACGTTTAGTATATAGTCCGGGCATTGCCCTGAAGATGATCCAACACTCCAATCAAGACGAAGGTGAAGGACGAGGTAGCCTCTTGCCAATTTCCTATCAGAGAAAAAAAAAAGTACACATTACAAAAAGTTACACCATTATATATACACCTGAAAAATTATTCTTATGCTAATAAATGCAGGTGACAAGACATTGGGTTATAAATCCTGGGGGGGATAAAGATATACACACCTCAAACAGTTGGTTTATGTTATCTGCCGTCTTGGCTGACGTCTCAATAAAGAACATGCCGTTCTTCTCTGCAAGCTCCATACCATCCTGTTAAAAATAATTGGAAATGTGATACACGCTGGCTGAAAAAGTAAGAACAGTGAAAGTGGCAACAAAATGTTCAACGGAAACTTGTTGCAAAAACTCACATCGGTTAGTACTTCTCTTTTGTCATGTAGATCAGCTTTGTTACCAACCAAAGCCATAACAATATCTGGAGCTCCATGCTTTTGCAGTTCCTGTTAAGATTTAAAAGGGTAACCTAAATGTTTCAGTCATTTAAATCATAAGAAACCCTTTGAAAGCCAATTGAAAAACATACCTTAACCCAATACTGAGCTTTCTTAAACGACACAGGGCTTGTTATATCATACACAATGACAGCAACTGCAGCTCCACGGTAGTATAGTGGCGCAAGAGCAGAATACCTAAGAAAAATAAAAAAATCATGAACGAGCATGCTAAGGCGTTGAATTTAATTAACAAACAGAAATCTACATGGAGTGTGTTTAAACACCTCTCCTGCCCTGCTGTATCCCATATTTCAAACTTCACTGTGGTAGAGTCTTGCAAGGCTATTGTTTGGGACAAGAACGAGGCTCCAACAGTTACCTGAGAGACATAACTAATAGTTTTTTGAGATTTAAATGGCAGATAATAATAATCTAATATTCACTTACCTGCCACATAGTGTTAGATGGTCTATTAGATAATAATGCTTTACTTACCTTAGAAGTTGCATCAAACTCGCCACGGACAAACCGAAGGACAATGCAGCTTTTACCCACACCAGAGTCTCCTAATAGAACTAACTGCAATTCAAGTAAACACAAAAGTTAGATGCCTGACTTGCAAGAAAAGTGAAAGCAGAAAAGTCATTTCCTTCCAGTAGCATAAGAGTTTCAAAACACAGACCCAAGAGATATTACAACACAGTTTGTCCCTTGTACTAAGCTATGGAGAGAGAAAAAGTTGAGGGTTTACTACCAAATCTAACCTAATAATCAAATAAAAAAGCAAGACCCATAGATCATTAAAAGCAATGAACTTTCTTAGCTATTAAACTCAACGAGATCAAATAAAACAATAGCCAAAAAAAAACACTAAACACAAAGCTCACACCTTTACGCGTAGATTCTTAGCATCTGATGAAGCTGCATTCTCTGAGCTGTTAAGACCGTTTAACCCTCCAGAGTTCCTGTCTGAAACACACACATTATCTTAATGAATCAGCAAAACCTATTTGGTTTCTCTTAATCTTCACACAGAAACCCTAAATTAACGCAAAAAATGATCAATAAATTTCGTGAAGATTCTAATTCAACCCTAAAGGTTTCGCCTTTTCTGAAATTGGTATTGAGAACGAGTTCTTCTCGTTTAGAATCGAACACTAATTGATCAATTCAGTAAAACAGAGAAGAAGAAGAAGAAAAGGAAAAAGAAACTTGCCTGGAAGAGAAGCAGCACATCCCATGATGGCACCGAATCGAAGAAGAAGAACGTACGGTGAATCGGTGATTTTGACTTTCCCAACAATTTTATTATCGACCGTATCCAAAGTTCTTTAGTTTATAGAGATTGTGGCCGAAAAACCAATTTCGAATTTTATAAGAGACTCATTTTATAACCCCTGGTGTTCAAAAGAAAAGAAAAAATTTATAACCCCTTTTTTTTAACAACATTCGTATTTTATACTTATATATGTTTTTTTTTTTTTTCAATTTCTACAAAGTTAAAACATTACATATATTTTGAAAAAAAAAAGAGAGAAAAGAAAGAAACATTAAGAAACGTTGATATATGATTAGTGATCACAGTTTGGAAGGTTTTATTTTTGTGTGGGATTAATTAGTTTCTATTATTTCATAACAAAAAGAACAATAATGTTTTTGGGATTTTCTTGTTTGTTGGGATAGCATTTTTAACCACTTAGATACAACAAATATAAAAGTTTTGAAAAGAAATGTGTTCCACAGAGATATTTTTAAGGTAAACTGACAATGAATTCATCACGTTTAATCTTTAAGTTAATTTACAAAAGTACCCTAATTCTCACCTTCAATTAGTGAACTAACCCTGATTTGACACTTGCTTTTAGTCGGACCATTTTACCCTTCCGTGTTTCGGTATACTACTCTCTTAGACTCACACGCCTACGGGTAGCTGTGTCAGAGCGCCTCCCACGCGTGTTTTATTTCCCGTCAACCTTTTTGTTTTCCAGTAAAATCTTTTGCATGCTTTTCTATTTCGAAATTTGAATTTCTTCATTAATTACTGTAACTGTTAAAATTTATCCCACAACTCTAAATAGTAACCTCCCTCTGCAAATCAACTTCCCATCTTCCCACTACTTTCAATCTTCGTTTTTAAACGGAAAAACTTCCGACTTTCTTCTTGAAAAATCTCCGATGGCCAATCTCAGCCTTCCTAGACGCTATTTTGCTTGTGGTGATGAACCAGTAGGCGACAGAGTTGTCTCTTACCATAAGTATCGAAGAACAGAGCAACTAATTGAAGCATTAGACGAGGACGAGTTAGCATTTTTCCACCGAACTCAATTCTCGAAGGTCCTCTCTCTCGATGATAATCCTCCATTTTCCGGCGCGTTCTGTCAATTTGTCTGTGTTCGTATGTTGAAGACCCGCAAGCTCTACGAAATTTGACTTGTTTTTGCTGGATACCCAATAAGGATCTCTCTTAGAGAGTTTGCAATAGTCACCGGCCTCAGCTGTGATAGGGTTCCTCCATCAAGGCGTAAGAAAAGGAAGAATCCTCAACACGAGAAGCTTTATTGGAATGACTTGTTTGGGTCGTTAAAATCTTGTAGCGTGGATACGGTGGTTGATATGCTTAAGACAAGGAAGGTTAAGGATAAGGATACTCGCCTCAAAATCGCGTCTTTAGCAATCACCGCTTCTATTCTAGTCCCAACCTCCCACTCTCCGAAGATTCTCCCTGATCACGTTGAGATGATAAGAGATCTTGATGAGTTCCTCGCTCTCCCTTGGGGAAGGACATCCTTCCAAAATCTAGCTAATCACTTACTTCAGAAGGATGCAGTCTCACCAGCGCAAGATTCGTTTGCCCTGAAGGGATATGTTGAAGCCATTCAACTTGTTCTTATCGCCGCTGTTCCAGATTTGAAAGAAGAGGTGGCTCACTCTGCCCCCGTGGTTGTTACTCTTTCCGAAAGCGAGGGTGAGATGGATGCTGAAGAGGAAGCACCGCATATAGCTGAGGAAGGGGATGCCGAAGATTTGCCATCCACCCAAAAATTTGTTGCCAGGTTGCGCAATGCGAGAGAACTGAACACAGAGTGCCAGGTTAGTGTCCCAAAAATAATTTTAAACGGAAAAAGTAGTGATTTCGAATAAAGTATTTGTTTACCGTTAATACGCAGAATACCAATGATGAATGATCGTTTTCTATTACTGTATATATGCTCATCCATTTGTTAAGTATTAGTAAATAATCTTCGATTTGTAAACATATGGTTGACATCAGGCGTAAATTCAAAATTTACGCCTGTAAATAAAGAAATTACCCGTAAATATCATTTTTACCTGGTATTGAAGAATTTTCCTGACAAAATCACTATTGCCAGCAAACATTAATTGTTATTTTATTACGTTTACGTAGATGGCTGTTAGATCAATACTGAGCGACCCTGACGAGGAGTGGTATCTACAACATGACTTCTCCTGGCCCGACGAAGAAGATGATCCCACCGTCGATAATATGGTGAAGCTCATCAACGAAGGGTTCGAATTTGACAACAAGATGTTCAAGGGAGGTATAACATCTACCGACCTTCAGAAGCTAAGGGGACATAAACAAAANAGATGTTCAAGGGAGGTATAACATCTACCGACCTTCAGAAGCTAAGGGGACATAAACAAAAGGGTAAACAGCCAAAACACAAACAAGTTCCAGCAGATTTTGGTGATCAATCAGAGGTTCCGCAACCGCGCCAAGTCGATGTTGATCCGATTGCCAACCTCGTCTCATGGAAGATTCAGGAAGAACTTGCCTCAGTTGAGTCTCGCATAGCTAAGGCCGTGGACCTACAATTACAGTCCAAAATGAAGGCTATGGAGACAAGACTAACCAAATGTGTTATAGACAACATCCACGCGATGAAAAGGGGAGTTATAAAGGCAATTATAGATTACCTGAAGAAGACAACATCTTCAACGCCTAGCATTTCAGATGTCCCACAACAACATCCCACAAACACAGCAAGCCCTTCGTTGAGTGGACATGGGGAAGCGCCTGATAAAGGAGTCGCTGAACAGATGGCGGTTGACGATCCTCAACCTCTTGTAAACCAGTCCATCAGGCGTATTTTAGATGACCTACAAGCATCATCACACAATCAAGAGGTTTGCTAATTTTTATCTTCAATTACTTAATTAATTGATATCCCTAAGAACATACCAATCAACCTATGATAGCAGGCGAATGTAGAAGGGAATGTCTCTCAGCAGGATGCCAACACAAAAGCCCCTACAGAGCACGAGAGAACAGAGATTCTGAACACGGAGGTTATCTGCTAAACCCTCTCATTACCGCTAATAGATGTTTTTCCCGTAATTTTGATATTTTGCTGTCTTCACAAAATTATATCTTCTCATTAATCTACAACCATCCATGACGTAGGATGCTGGTAATAAATCCCCCTCTAACCATGAAGCCGAATCAACATCGGGCACGACAATCCCTGCTGTCTCAACCTGTCCATCCATGGTACCGCTTATCCCCCAGTTAGACATAACCTTTTACACTAACATAAGCTTCTAATCTCAACATTAATACAGGTTGATCCTTCTGGAAATGTCAATAATCAGACACTCAGAGACCCCCCTTCTACGGATCCCACTAACGAAGAAGCCATCTCTGATAAGGTTTCCGGGAAAATATTTATTTAGCGTTTACTAAACAGTTTACCCGTTAAGGATTATGTTTACATAAAACAATTTCGTTACCGTTATATGTGACCACTATAATCCTTATGTTTCCAGGAATTGGAGCAATGGGCAATGACGCTGGCGACTGCTATGGGAACAAGTACCTCACAACCAATACAGGTAATGAATCATCTACTAATATTGATATCCTGTTCTCAATTCTAATTGTATATGATCTTACATTGATCTTACATTGTCCTAGGAGGAATCATCTCAGATGGATATTGAGCCTCCCTCTTTTTTTATTGGCCTTACCCAATTAGAGGCATCAGATCGTGTTCTTCAGCCTGCTCCACTTACTGTTGTGCTACCTCCCACTGGTCAATCATCTGGCACACTTGACACACAAAGAGCCCAAAGACAAACAATCCCCCCAACTGCGTTACAAGATTATGAGCTAGACCCCAAGAGTAAGCCTGGATTCCGCGTCCTTCCAGACCTTCACAAATTGTTCGACAAGATGAGGCAGCTTATTTTACCCACGGGGTTAGTGTACTTTGACTATTTACTGGAAATATTTATCTTACCTGCCAACATTTTATTTAACCGGAAATAAAATATTTTAACATGTTTAATTATTTTCTAGGTTTATTCACTTGGATGGTCCATCAGCTATCACTGGTGCTGAGTTTCTGGACATTGCTTTTAGGAAAACTAGAATGTCTCAACTGGTAACACTCAATCTTTAACTCCCATCTACATATTAAAGTAAAATCTTATATACAAACATTAAATTTCCGCAGACTGTGAACACTGTAATGCGCTTCCTGGCTGCTGAGCACGAAATTCCCGGCAAGTCTATCAAAGTCTTCGACATGAGCCTCCCTACTGCTATAAAAAACATCTACCCAAGGTTCGTCAAGATGGGTGTGCTGTTGCGTCCGAAATTTAAGTTCACTGATGATGTGATTCAGCGTGTCCGAGATAACCCGGTAGACTATATCTACTTCCCTCTATATGTCCAGCCGTTTCACTGGATGGCGGTTGTTGTGGACATAAAAGCGTGGGATATACAAGTTCTTGATTGCAACGTCACCTTGAAGACGGAGGCTATGATCAAGAAGGAGGTCAAT